>JAVJIF010008858.1:0-177940 GCA_038442645.1 Agave tequilana | reverse complement strand
ATGCTTCATATCTTAAACAAACTTATTTGATATGCCTATTCATGAGTTTTAGGAAAAATCAGATTTCCTATTGAAAAATTCAAGTTTGATAAAATACATGTTTTGGTTTTTGATAAAAATGATTATGACACAAAAATAGTTCAAATTGCTTGATATTTGAGTTGAAATTTTTATCGCATGTTTATATATCAATGCAAAATGGTAAAACTATTTTGGGGATTTTTAGAAGAGAAAAAAGATTTTTTTTTAAAATATTTTTAACCCCTATTTCTGACCCAGAACAGTGGCTGACAGGCTAGGTCGGTCGACCGCACCAAGGGCCGGTCGACTGAGCGGTCAACCGACGTGCACAGCCTTGTGCACGTCTGGCAGACACATGGGACGGTCGACCGGACCAGAGAGCTTTGCTCTCTGTATCTGGGCGGTCGACCGGGCGGTCGACCGGAAGCCCCAACGGTCATATTTATGACGTTGGCGGTCGACGGGCGGTCGACCGCAGGCCTGTCAGGCTGACAGATCAGCCTAACGGCTAGTTTTCTGTTTGGCCTATATAAACCTCATTCTTTGGGATTTTAACTAAGATTTTTAAGAGCAAAAATTCCTACTTTTCTGAAGTGTTTTAAACAAGTTTTCAAAAGAGTTTTAGTGCCAAAAAGATTCATCTATTTGTTTTTTAAAGTGTTTTGTTTTACTTCAAAGAAATTAGGTTTTTGGGAAGTTGTTTTCTGATCTAAAATTTTCATATCTATTGGTATTTTCCCAAGAGTATTTCTTTGATCAAAACACTTTGTTTTCCACACTTGAGCCTATCTTCTATCCTATTCTATTAGGATCTTGTTTTGTGAAAAAAGGAGAGGTTTGTGGTTGAGATATACCACTTGTTGTAAAAATCCTCATTTGTTGGTTGCTCCCTCTTTGGTAGAGGTTGAGGTTTGTGTTTGCTCCCTCTATTGTGAGGTGGAGTTTGGTTGTTGGCTACGGGTCTTATCCCTCTTCGATAGCGGTGGATTGGTTGTATTGCCTCGGTGGCATTGTAAGGTTGAGAGAGGAGTTCGGTACTCCTTTAGTGGATTAGAAATCCTTCTCGGTGAAGGCGGGAACGTAGAGCTAGGGGCTCGAACCTCGAAACATATCTTTGTGTTTGCGTTTGATCCATTGTCTCTTAACCCTCTCTCTTTATTTGTGCAAAGCATCATTCATTCATTCATATCATTTATTACTTGTGTTGTGCCTAGCATTATTTCGTATTGTTCATCTTTATATGCTTGACTTGCTTGAGTGTGCCTCACTTATACTTAACCACAAGAGCTTCATATAGCACCTCAACCCTTATCTAGGGGAATCAAGAGGAGTTAGTCCAGAGCCCTTCACGGGGAATTCGGCTACACTTGTTGGTTATATTAAGTGTGATTGCAAAATAGTTTTAGCTTCCGCATTTAGTTTCTAGATTAGCATTTACACCTATTCACCCCCCCCCCCCTCTAGGTGTTTTTCACAAATAAGCGCAAAATGAACAATCGAAAATAGCATATTGCTTATATTTACGTCTTTAGACGAACAAATACTCGATCCCACTATTTCATCATGATCCAAACACTTAAACCCTCGCACACCAATTTTTGTTAGATTTCAAATATTCTATACGTTAAACTAACCAACTCACTATTTTGGTCGTCCATTTTGCGCCTACTTGATGGATGGGTAAAAAGTATTCAAAATATATGATTTTGAGTTTTAATTACTTGAAATAATGTAGATCAACTTTAACGGAGTGGATTTGGATGTCGTAGGGTTGTATTTGGATGAGAATGCTCCGGCCTCAAATCCTTCCGAAGTAACACAAGTCTATCTCTTTTTATTTCTTTGTATTTTCAAGCAGGTTAATACACCTATGCCATGAATTTGGAATATTCAGAAAGAAATATTGAATTTGAATAATCTAAAACTTAAACTCATATCTAATAAATTATTAAATTAGAATTCTCAGGTGACTCTGAGATTTCTTGCTAGTTTGGGTCCACCATATATAGACTTTTAATAGACCCAAACAAATGGAACCCGTTGTCATTCATTGTGAATCCAAAAAGGACCTAAATCTAATCCATTGTAAATCTAACCCAAACATCGTAATCCATTGTGGACCTAAATCTAACCCGTTGCCATCCCTATACAAATACATGAGAAAAGAAAAAAAGTTAATTAAAGAAACTCAACACCAAAACAAATGTAAAATTAACACTTAATTTCCCACTAGCATCTAACTAAAATGATCTAGGGCCTCTTTGTTCCCCAGAAGAGAGAGGAAGAGGCAAGAGGAGAAGGGAAAAAGCGGTTGAAGAGGGGAAGAGGTTCTTCCTCTCTTCTGTTTTTGATGCTTGATTGGGGAAGAAAGTTTGGGGAACGAAAAAAAAAAGAAAAAACCCCACTACCGGTTCTCTCTCTCTCCTCTTCCCTATCTCTATCTCATCTTGATCCTCGAACTCCGCTGCTTCTTCCGGTGATCTTTGAGAGGAAGAGGTTCTTCCCCTCTTCCACCAGATAGGACACCAGCTAGAGGAGAGAGCTCTCTTCTTTCAGCAAACAAACAAGCGGAAGAGAGGAAGAACCCTCTCTTCCTCCCTCTTTCCCTCAAATGTTGCAAAACAAACAGATCTCCAGTGAAAAAACTAAAAAGAACAAGTGTTTACTCAAGTGAGATGTTTCTTATTAGATGGACCACTAGCTTACTATTGGTTGGGTCGAAATAAAATAAAAGTGCTAGCAAGTTGTACAACCCTCCTATTTTATTTTTCATCAGCCAATAGGAAAAAAGTGGTCGCGAGAACACTAATTTGTCTATCAATATTCTTCTTGTTATGATCATGTGACCTATATTAGACGAAAAAGTTAACCAAGTAAAAATTAAAAGAATTTATTGCAACAATCGATAATAGTGCAAAAACTTTCCTCGATTAATCTAAAGAAAACATTACTTATTTTTCTGCTTTTTACTCATCTTACAAGGTTCACTCACAAGTAGAAGCAAGATCCAACCAGGGGCGAACCCACACACCAACGTGGGCGGACGCCCACACTGAATTTTATAAAATATATGAAGTAGTGTATATAATTTGTAATACTCTTTTTACATTATTTTTACTAGAATAAAAGTACTTTAAAACTCTATCACAAGCGATAACTTATAAAAATATGTTACTGGTGGTCACAAGTTAAAATTTTGAGTGAAACTCTTTTTTCCCTTTCTCTTTTCTTATTACAGTTACGCTCACATTGAAATTATTATTACATTTACACTCACACTAAAAAAAAATATTTTGCACCCGACTTTGTCCAGCCCCTCTCACCTTTCTTCATACAAAAAAAGATTTGATCCAAGCCATACAAATTCACTGCCACTTCAAAAATGAAGAAAAATTAAGAATCCACTCTTTTTGAAAAAGAGTGGCATATAACCACAGACTTATCCAGTTACCATTCTCTGGCTGCGAAAGTTGCCCTTCACTTTCTTTCTGACTTCCCAAATAGTTGAATGAAAGTCACGTTTAGAACATAATTTTATCACTAAATGAGAATAATAATCTGGGGAAGCAAAACCTTGCCTGAAAAGCTACTAGCTCCATATTCTGCACTCTATTTTGTGCTGTACAACATCATGCTCTCATGTTTGTGACATTGTTAAATTTTTCTCTCATTTTGTGGAGTGAAAAAAGGAATCAAAGAATGGGGGAAAAAAATCCAAGTGAATTGAAAGCAGATTCTGTCAAATCACCAACCATGAAAATCTCATGATCTTTGCAAGGGTCTGTTTGGTTGTAATTGATCGTAATTTGTAAGTCGTAACTGGTAAAGTCTTTTACAGTTGTAAATGAGTTACATACATGTAAGTTTTACGGTGTTTGATTGATAATATAAAGTTATAAGTGAGAAAGTGTATTGTATTTTACGATTTTTAGTTGTCATAGTGTGTAAGTCGTAAGTGAAAAAATTGAACACGAAATTAACTATTTGGTGATTTAAAAAGTTTTAATATTGCAAATAAATATTAAAAATGTTAAATATTAAAAAAATTTAATATTAACATAAAAAAAAATACAAATTTGCATGACCACAAAATTAACTGTAACTGGGCTGTAAGTGTGTGGTTATTGAGTTGCAAGTTGTGATAGTTGAGTTGCGTAAGTCTTTTACGAATTACAGTCCAAACAAACGTCATAGTAGTAATTGAGTTATAAATCATTTACGAATTACGGAGTTTTATGCCTTTTACGGTGAAACAAACAACCCCTAAAAAGGAATCATGAAAGAAATCCAAGTAGTGGAAAAGATTGGCAGAGACCAGAGCCTGAAATTTTGTAAGGGGCATGAAATTAAGCTTATATTTCTTTAGAAGAAAGAATCTAAGAAAGTTGTCGACTTTAAAAGAAATGGGAAAACCAAATCACTTGATCCCTCCATGAACTGAAAGAACAGTAACAAGGAATTGCTGCTATTATGAGAAGAAAATGAAACACAAAATTTTAAGTATAACCATCTTATATTGCTTGAACTACTCATAGTTTACAAACATAAAACTGACAATTGTGGAGAGAGGGTGTTAAATCTTAATGGTAGAACTTTTTTAACTCATTGGAGATGAGAATGCAAAGAGACCGGAGTTCAAAAGCAAAGAATAAGCTTTATTCCCAGCTGAAGACAGAGAACCGGTCGACCGGGTGGTCGACCGGTCATGCACAAAATGTGCACAAGGAGTTGCGATTACCCAACAGAAGAAGGCAGCTACAGGAGAAAACATCGATTGACCAGGCAATCAACCGACTGAGACTGTCAAGGAGTTACTGAAAATTTCGATCGATCGACAGGCCGATCGTAGAAAGACCCGATCGACTGACCGGTCGACCGGAAGATGCGACTGACAGTTTTCTAAGTTGATTCAAAGTTCGTTTCTGATCTGAATTTAAATCTGTTGGTTTCCTTAAACTCAAGGACTCTCTGCCTATATAAAGAGGAGTATCACTCCCTGCTATGTATCCTGTAATTTGATTATTTGAATAATATCCCTCTCCCTTTTTGCCCCACAATGTAAGTGAATAGCCGAACCTTGTTAAATTGTGTGTTCTACCTTTCTTCTTTGTTTTCTTTGTTCTTGCATTCTGATGACTCTCTCCTCTGCAAGGGGATTCCAACAACAACTACAAGCATCAGATTTCTAAAATATATAAAATTCCAAAATAAAACAATGAATATGGAGGGTACAGATTATCACCATTCTTTTGTAGATACAAAGATAATACAAGTATTGTCTACTGCAGCACAGAAGCTGCTGCATGTAGTAATAATGTAATGGAATGTCAAATAGAGAATGTTACCTATTCTTGAATTCAGTTATTCGATAACACCTACAAAGTGAAAATGGGAAGTAAGAACAGCAAGAAAAAGCAAACTATGTCATTACCAATGTCTATAATCTCTCGAGGTGGATTAGAAATCCAAGTAAAACAAAACAAATTCATGTCAAAGTTACTATCTATACCTTCATCTTCTTTTGGTCTTTATATGCATTGTACATAATATAGCACAAGCAGCAACACTTTATTTTCTTGTCGCCCTGTGTTACTTCCCGTCACCCTTATGCGATGACGATGAGGACGAAGAAGAAGATAAGCCGGAGCGTACACTCTCTGCCTTGTCTTTGCTGAAGGCCTTCAGGACGTCCCCTTTAAGCTCACAGAAGCGCGTCCTTTTGATCTTTTGCTCCACAGGGGTGCCCCTCTGGAGGAAGAAAAGATCTGGATCGTCATCATCCACTAACTTATCAAGCACTTCCGAGCAATGAGGGAAGTACCGCCTGCCCAGCTCCACTGCCATATATCATGTTTACAACATTCAATCAGAAATTAAGCCTTGAAAGGTCCAAAACTAATTGTTCCTTAAAACTGAAACTTGTTTCTTACAGTCCTTGCCAGTGAGTGTATTATCTTAAGTTGTGTCACACGATAGAGTTATGACAACGTTGCAGAGTCATGGGAAGGAACGAACGAATGATAGGTTTGGTTTCTTGGTCTAGCCTATATACATCGGGATTCAGAGGATAGATTTTAGTTTCTTCAACAAACTATGGGAACAAAGTCATCAAGCAGAGCTGGATTGATGAAACATGAATAGGAATATGAGAAAGGAAACCCCACAGTCAGAAGGGAAGGAAAAAACAGAGAAATATAATCATGATGAATAGAAACTTGTTTACAAAAGATGGCTTCAAAAAAAGGGAGTTAATGATTTAAATAAGATCAACTGCTTAATGCCATTGAAGATCTAACAAGCTGAATGTGGGTCTATAGCTTCCTACCAGAGCCAGTGTAGTGCAACCATCATGTACCCATTAATGTTCACACATGCTGCTGAGCATCTAATTAGAAGCAACACTTGCTGAGCATGAGAAGTTCTGAAGATTTGAATTGAAAAGGAAATGAAAATTTAAAGCCGGAGCAAGAAAAAGATCACATAGTACAAAAGGTCGATAAGTACACATTTTTGAATGTAAATATAGTATCTACACATATGCCTAAGAGGGCGAAAAATGGCAAATTAATATTACCTGTTTTTGTAAGGGCATCCACCCTTGAGCGTAATCTTTTATTTTGCACTGTAGGCGTTTCATTGAGATCCACCTCCCTCAGCTTACCCGAACTCCTTGACGCCGCGAGACCTGCAAATTCAGATGTCGTCTCTGCTTGTGCAATTTTCATGGCTAGCTTTGCTTCAGCAGGGAAGAATATTCTTGCAAATGCAACTGAATTAGCAAAGAGATTCATGTTAGAACCCTTCCAAAATGACGTTGAAACAGGAAAGGTGGGGAAAAAAAAGTGAACAGAAACCTTTTCCTATGTTAAGATGATCCACCAAAGAGAGAAATTATGCTTATTGTAAACAACCTTGAGAATAAAATACATAATAGAAACTTCAAATGTTCAACAGATTAATAATCCTCCGAAATAAGGTGTCTTAAACCTGTCACCTATGCACTTCTGTGTACAGCTTGAATAGGTCTTGAGTGTCTTAATCAAAGCCTCGCCACAAGATATACACTGGGTAATCTTAAATGCGGACTTTAATCAATCTTTGCAAATCCACATTACAAGAGGCCCGGCTGTTTTATTTGCATTGTTCTCAGTTGCCAAACGAAGCAAGTGCAAAATACTGTAACGAAGAAGACTTTGGAAACATGGCCTAGTTCAAAGGTTTCCAGACCACAAATCGACAAGTTGTCCTCAAATAGTTGCCATAAGGTTCTTTGTTTTTGAACACCAAAGGGAAACAGTTCAATTCAGCTACCCATACCAATGATCAAGGATATGGGAAAAGAGTAAGAAACACAAGGCCAGAGAATATACTTATAAAAGAAGATTCAAAAAGTCAGACACTGCCTGGAAACTGATTCTCAGTACTCCATTTACTTCTGAAAACATTGCTTAAAATCTTCTGCTGCCACTTCCTCACTTTTGTTTCATGTAGAATTTTTCCTAATATTGCAACTGTGGTTAAAACATGTTATTTCCAGTATAAATTAGTTATAAAATCAAAAGAGGACTAGTGAAAAATCTACATCCACATAATCATCTCACTACTGAGGAACCCATATTTAAAATGTTATGGAACATCTAAATTTTATATAATGAATATCAATCACAATTAATAGTTGCATCAATTGGCAACTTGCGACATCTGGCTGGGGCACATGTGCCCCTTCATGAATGAACAACTGTAATAATCTATAAATAACAACCACAAGAAAATTCATGCAAGTATATGTGCATGTAGAATTCTAGTTTTTAACATTTGGTATAGTAATGTCTTAAGCAATACATAAACTTAGTTTGAAAATTTATCATCATTTAAGCAAATAATTGACAAACTACAAACTCATCTGAAAAAGAAATAAAAAGACATTTAAGAGATCTCTAATCTAGCGTACTGACTGCAGTTAAACCTAGGCCTAATATGGTAAGCACTGAAAAAAAAAAATAAATCTTCTAATAAGTAATTAAACAAACCCAAAAGCCAGAACAAGTAAATCAAAAAGGCAATATGAAACAGGATGGTTTTGCTCCCACCTTTGATATCAAAATAGAATAGAATAGAATAAACTATATAATTAGTGTTAAAATATAATATATAAACCCTTACCTTAACGTCAGAGTTCTGGTGCAGTAACAGGATCTTCAGACGAAGGTGATTGATGAGAGGTATGTCCAAGAGGATCTATATTATCTTCAATGTGGTGATCAACCTAAAGTGGATATTTCTACTCTAGCATGTGATGAATCTGCAATACAATGACACTTACATTTAGGTCATGCACCTTTAAAATCTATTAAATTGTTATTTTTCTTCCGTTAAGATTAACTCTAAATTACAATGAGAGATATGTCAGTTTGATAAACATCATAGAACTTCTTTTTCATTTAGGTTAGTTAATCGCTGTAGTTTTTCATTTGAAGTTGTTTATACTGATATTTGGGATCCTTCTCGAATTAAAGTGTGTCATTTTCCTTATTTTGTAACTTTTATTCATAATTATTCTCGTATGAGTTGATTATTTTTAATGAAAAATCGCTCTGAAATTCTCTCTATTTTTAAAAGATTTTATAAAGAGATTAGTACTCAAATTTAATTATTCGCTTAAGATTTTACGAACTGATAATGCTTTGGAATATGTGCAATATGCTTTTCAAGATTATTATGTTCTTATTGTATCATTTATCAAATTTTGTGTGCTCATATACCTCAATAGAATACTGTTGTTGAAAGACAAAATCGTCATTTACATGATATTACTCGAATACTAATAGTTGATATGCATCTTCTCAAGTATTTTTGGGTTGACATAGTCCTTACTATTTGTCACTTAATTAATAGGGTTCCTTCTATTTTAGATGGCAAAATTTCATTCTGAGTTCTTTATACTGAAAACAACTGTTTGATTTACCTCCAAAAGTTTTTGAATGCGTGTGTTTTGCTTAAATTCTGAAAAAGAGCATGATAAATTAGATCATCGAGCAGTTCAAGTTGTGTTTTTAGGACATTCTCGGACACAAAAAGGATATTAATGTTAAAATCCCATCAGCAGAAAGTATGTGATTTGTACGGATTTCACTTTCTTTGAAAACACATCTTACTTTTCAGTCTCTCTAGGTTCCACTATAACTCTTTCGATCACTCATATTACTCTTCTTGTACCGCCAGAAAACTCGTCTCCACTTCAAGTTTATCAACGGTGCAAGAAGATTACTACTGATCTTAACAGCTTACCCCCTCACCAGTCAACTGTTTTCACTGAAGTGCCTGAGCTTCCCATAGCTCTTCGAAAAATATTCATTTTTGCACTCAACATCCTATAAATAAAGTATTGTTTTTCTCTCATTTACCTTCCACATACTTTAGTTTTGCAACAATATTGTCTTCTGTGTCTCTCTCAAAATTGTATCATGATGCTACGCTAGATCTTGGATAGAGAAGTGTTATGAACAAAGAGATGACTGCTTCATGGTTCACAGTCGCGGCCTCAGTCGCCGACTCGGCGGGCACTGAGACGGATCGGTCTCGGCGACTCGGATCGGTCTCAGGGGATACGCGCAAAATGCTACATAGAAATTCAAAAAATTCTAAAAAAATCACGACAAATCTTAAAAAATGTAGACATTCACATTCATGTATCACATGTTCAAAACATATCACCTGGCACACTAAGCAAAAAGCGAAAGTATAAATACACGCGTCGTAGGTAGAAGTATATCAAAATACATACCCAATATAGTAAATTGCACAAACTATATTTATAAATACATGCTAATGTAGTTATTTCTACATTGAATTGCGATGAGGTACAAAATCATTCATCTCTGTGGTAAGTAGATAAATCGATACTAGTGCTCGTAGATCTCTCAAGTTGTGGTCTGTAGTCATGAACATATGTCGCACCATAATGTTGGCCTAATTTCAAACTCAACATTTGCATATGACCTTCAAGACTATAAGTTCCTCCATCAGTACTATTGTTGCCCTCATTATTGTCATCATCACCGCCGACGCCATCACTGTCATCATTATCATTACCATCTTCACCATCATCACTATTAGAACTGGATAAAACACTCACATCTTCACCACCACCATCATCGTTTGCTTCTCATATACCTCGGAAGGGGAAGAGGGGGAGAGATCGGAAACAAAGAGAAAGAGGGAGGGGGAGGGAAAAGAGACAGAGAGACGGGCGATGGAAAGGGAGAGACGGAGAGCGAGTGAGAGAGGGAAGGGGTGAGAAACAGAGGGAGGGGGAGGGAAAGAGACAGAAAGGGACGGGAGATGGAGAGGGGGAGAGATAGAGAGAGCGGGTGAGAGAGGGAGGGGGGAGAGAGAGAAAAACAGAGGGAGTGAGAGGGAAGGAGACAGAGGAACATCACTTGGGGCTGGGGAGGAGCGGCCGGCGGCGATCGGGCGGCTGCGGAGTCCAGATCTGAGCAGCGACGATCGGGCAACGACGGCGATCTCCAGATCTGAGCGAGAGAGGTAAGTTTTTTTTGTTTCTTTTTTTTTCTTTATACCCGTTCATCACGAGTGAATATACGTTTCGAGCCGACTCGGACGAGAATCGGAGTCGACTCGACCGAGTCACGACCAATTCGGCCGTGATCGGCCGAGTTGACCGAGTCAACTTCGATTCTCGACCGAGTCGGTCTCCTCTGAGTTGAGTCGACCGACTCGTGATTCAGACTCGTCTCAGAGCGGGCCGAGACGGATACGACTCGGCCGAGTCTTTAAATTGTGGACTGCTTTGCATGCTAATGAAACATGTAAATTAACTTCTTTTCCACCAGGAAAATAAACTGTTAGTTGTCGATGGATATACACTGTCAAATTTCTCCTCGATAGGCAGATTGAGCGCTTGAAGGCACGATTAGTTGTCAAAGACTACACACAGACTTATGGTGTTGATTATTTTGAGACTTTCTTTCCAGGAGCTCGTTTGCATTCTGTTTGCATTCTTTTTCATCAGTTGTGGTGATGAAGTAATGACATTTGTATCAGTTAGATATTAAAAATGCCTTCTTACATGAAAATCTTTAAGAGTAAATGTATATGTTTCAACTCCTCGATTAAGAGGTTTAGGGAGAGATGGACAAATCTGCAAACTTAAAAAAATAATTTATGATTTGAAGCAATCTCCATGAGTATGGTTTGACAAATTCAGTATTGTTGTTACACTATGGATTGAGACGACTTTCCTCTGATTACTCTATAATTGTAAGACATTCTTCTACTGACATTATTATTCTTACAGTTTATGTTAATGATATTATTGTCACCGAAGATGATCATCAAGGTATTATTATTTAGTTAAAAGCTTATTTGAGTTTTTATGTTTATATGAAAGATCTTGGTCACTTAAGGTATTTTCTAAAGATCAATGTTGCTCGATCTCCGAAAGGTCTTTCTCTATCTCAAAGAAAATACTTTACTGATTTGTTGGAAGAAACTAATACATTAAGATCTATGGATCCTAATATTCATTTGATCAAAATCTAAGACAGTCGCTTGCTAACCCCAGAAAGTACAAACAATTGATTGATAAACTAATTTACTTAATTGTCACTCGATCTGATATTACATTTGTTTCGAGTGTGTTAGGTCGATAAATGTAGAGTCTGTATTAGCTTCATTGGACTGTTGTGTATCTTAAAGGGGCTCCAGGTGAAAGATTATATTATCATCATTCTTCTCATTTGGATATTGTGAGATATTCTGATACTGATTAGGCTAGTGATCCTATGATCGTCGTTCAACTACTGGTTATTGCACTTTTATTAGAGGCAATTTGGTAACATGGCGATGTAAAAAACAAAATATTGTTGCTCGATCCAGTGTTGAGCCTAAGTATAAAGCCATGATTCATACAGCTTATGAATTGATGTAGATTTAATCTCTCCATTCTGAAATGAGCGTCATCTATGACAAGCCAATAGTGATATATTGCGACAATCAAGCGGCTATGTATATTGACAATAATCCAATTTTTTATGAGCGAATGAAGCATATTAAAGTTGATTGTCACTTTATCAGAGACGTCATGATAACACATCAGGTAATCACTTCATTCACCACATCGAGTTGTCAACTTAGAGGTATCTTCATTAAAGTTTTATCAAAAAAGAGTTTTTCAATTTTGTGTAACAAGCTGGGCATGATCGACATCTATACTCTAACTTGAGGGAGAGCATTAGAGTAGAAATAAGATTATTTATTATAGTAGAAATAGAATTTTTTCTTTATTTTGATCTCCTACTCAGTGTTCTAAAACACAGTTTAAATGCCCGTTTAAGCGAGCACTTAAGTGTTTGTGGGAAGCAAACGCCCACAAATAGCTAAAAGCGCCATGTCTATGCGGATATGATGTGTAAAACATGTAATCAACGTTTAAGCTCTTTATGCGCCCGTTTAGTCGGGTAAAACATCTTAGCAGCAAAAGCAATAGAAGTAGAAGGGGAGAGAACACCTCCCCGCTAGCCTCACCAACCTCCCTGCTAGCCTCTCCGACCTCGCTGACCTCCCCGCTATTGTGCCCTAGCTTGAGAGGAAAGATAAATTCTTTTTTCTTCTCTCTTTTTTCTTTTCACTCCTCTTTTTCTTTTTATTTCTTAATAGTGAGCAGGTCGGGTCACCGCTTCATCAGCGAGTTGTAAATAACTAGCTCTTATGCTTTTTTGGGATTTTGTATCGTTCATATTTGTATGTTTTAAGTATTATAATATTATTATACATTAAAATATTAATAAAACATGAAATCCGGTTAATCGGCATTTAAACCGTTTAAGTGTTATGTGCTCCCACCTCCCTGACCGCGCGAGTACTGAAATCGCTTTTTAGAACATTGATCCTACTCTAAGTTGGACATTGTGTATTCTCCTAGTCTTAATAGAACATATATTTTTTTCTCTATAAATATACAATCGCATGCTAATTGAGGGTACATAGTCTTTGCTTCATCTTCTTCACCTCAATATGTTATCAGAACAACCCAGGTTCAAATCTCACCGGACGCATATTTAAAAAGCGAATTTAAAATAAAAATACCGCTAGCGCAAAAGCTCGGGTTTCAGTCCATAAAAAGAGCGCTCGACCTGGGGGGCATGTTAAAATATAAATACCTCAACCCTCACCATAATTTTGGAGTTTTAGTGTAGTGGCAGGGACTCAAATAATTGGCAACACATATATGATTAGAGGAGGCTTCTAACTTGTCACAATGACAATTAAAGTATAATTGGCAACAAAAATATCAGTTGGATGCTTCTAAAGAGTAAAACCACATAAACTTGGGGCGTAAAGCAAATATTGGGGAAGGAATGAGTTTCAAGCTGAAAAGGAAACAAACCTCTGTTTTCCAGGTATATAAGCTTCGCATGCACATCATCTGCTAATAGTGGTGATGTTACAGACTGATCTCCAACAAACGGGTTCCTCCTGATTTCTCTCTCAAGAATATCAATGCACAAGCGGTCTTTATTTGACTCTTGACCCTGCATGGTCTTTGCGTTATAATCTTTCACCCTAGTAAGTCTCTTACAGATGCTGACAGCACTTTGGCCATCACTAGTCACTTCAAATGCAGAGGCACCTTTGGTGAGAAGGGACACTATAACAGCTGGCTCCCTTCGCATGGCAGCTACATGGAGAGGAGTGTATCCTCGGTTATTCTTGAGATTTACATTCGCCAGCCCCAGCTCCAACACTTCAGCAATGACTTTCGAATCACAATAAGCAGCTGCATAGTGCAGAGCGGTGGCATCATCTAAAGTGACATCAGATTCAGTTAAGAGCAACTTTACAAGCTCAACATCGTCTGAATCCAGAGCCCTGTGAATTCTTCTAATTCGTTTTTCCTGGATAGGGTCGATGACTAGAGCAACGGAATCATCAGTCTCGGACTTCTTCCGTGCTGCTTTAATCTCATCAACTACTTCATGAGAAAGCACTTTCTCAAGAGATATATTTTCAAGATTGGACCTTGCTACTCTCTGGATGCATCGACTGAGCAACATATTAAGCTGTGAGTGGAAGGCAACTAAAAAGATGGGAATAACATCTTCCACAAGAGCCTTGTCGACCAAGTTGATGAGACGACGCTGAATGATCCAAGTTTGGAAGTCAGAATTGCATCACTAACATTATCAAGCTCATAATTGTTAAGCCATAAAGTTCTCAGAAAAAGGAAAGATAGAAAAGCAATATGCAGTTGTCAGAACCATAGCTTGAGGAAGAATGGCTTGATTCAGAAGACTTTAGAATTATATAGTTTCAACTAAATATAAAGAAACCTACTTATTAAGTGAATTAGATACATGGGTGTTCAAAAACTGCAAGGATCCCACTGCAATGGTAGGAATAAATTTTACCAATTAACTACTGATAGTATAGCAACAAATGAACTCAAAAGCAAAAGGAAGCCAATTACACCACGTATGGATGCATGGATAAAAATACAACAGAACAAGTCAAAATAGCTCGTAGGTACATTTGTGTGGCATTAGATTTGCTTGAGTGAAGCTAGAATTTCTGACCAAACCACATCTTCTCCAGGTAAACCAAATGAACCACCCAAAGTCAGCCATCTGTGTGCTGTCTGAAATCATAACAAGGCTTACAAGTTAAAATTGAGTAGAGCATGTTGGTTGGATACTGGGTAGTTTTCTACGGTTTGCCCAAAGGATAAAAAGAACCTTTTCTTACTCTCACATAATGATACCGCTAAATGTTGGATCATTTGATCCTAACTTACTCTATGTTTTGATGATAACAATTCTATATATAGTGTGTATATTGTGCTAACATGTTTGTGCAGTATCTTATGGCTATTCAACAATGATATCAAGCTTAATACTGACAAATCAAAGACTTCTACTCGAAGAATCAAGAAAACGAAAGAAAAGAACTCAATTTGAAGACAAAGAGCTTATTGAAGACTTGTAATATGTCTAATTTATCTTAGAAATATTGTACAAACCTTGATTCACACACAATACACACTATTAGTCGATCTATTGCCTAATCGATCTATTGCTTAGTCTAGTCGACTAATACATTATAGAACAGCTATAGATAGACAAAACCAAGTTTAGTTGACATTTTAAACTTATATGCACAAGTTAGTCAACTAATTGTCTTGGTTAGTCGACTTATGTTCATGACTAGTCGACTAATACTTTGGCCTAGTCGACTACTGAGATCAACAAAATCTAATCTATATTCTGGACCACTTGATTAGTCGACTAATAGGTTTTGCTAGTCGACTACTGAGATTAAACAAAACACTACTACTTTCTGGACTTCAGCACTAGTCGACTTTTGCTCATTCACAGTCGACTTATGTATCTAATAGACACTTGATTAGTCGACTAATACTTCTTCTAATCGACTATTCTGGCAGTTTATTGATGTTGAAGATTTTGAACTTTTTTGAATTTTAAATAATCCTTTCTAACAACTATATTTTTCAAATTTGAAGGTCCAAATAACTGATAAATAGTTATTATTTTGACTATAAATAGAGGGTCACTCCTCTCATTTGGACACACAATTCATTGATTGATTTCTTGACTCCAAAAATTCTAAATTCTGTCAAGATCTTCCAAAAACTCACATTTTATCCTGTTTTTCATACAAGTGACTTGTTAGGGAGAAATTCTGAGAGTAATCCCATAAACTCATGTTAAAATCACATACACTTTCACATTAAGTCTTATAGATTAATTGTATTTCAGTGCAAGGAAAGGACTTCTCTAGTTTTGGGAAGTCATGTACAGAATTAACATAGGGACTTGTCAATTGTTGTACATGTGTTGATTTTGTAGGTTTCAAGATCAAGGGTAAAAAAAATCTCAAGCGATTTTTACTTAGGGACCGGAAGTAGGTCTAGAGAACCGTACCACGATAAAATCTTTGTGTTTGCAATTGTCTTTTTGATTTTATTTTTTGTGATATGATTTTTTACTTTTCAAGTTACTAACATATCTTATTAAGTTTTTATTAATCACTATTCATCCCCTCTAGTGTTAAAGTTGCCATATTCAAGATCCCACTAAAGAGATTAGTAAATGATCCAAAAACATTTGTCTTCCAGTCGTTACTCAGTTTCAGATTCAATTAACAATTACATCAACCAGTATAACCAATACTGAACAACATCTTATTTTGACAAATAGAAGCGCCTGAATATTCAAGGAAAATAAGTAAGTTTTTAATATATAATTTTTCATTTTAGAGTTTGTAGTAACTAATCAACTGTTTAAAGCTTGACTAGTTAGATCTAGGTATTAAATTATTAAGAACTATTACCCATGACTACTGCAATATTTGTACCCTTTATCTTTCAAAATTGTTCATCAAATATCCTAATCTTGTAAGCCGATAAATTACTAGATGAATTATTTCCTTCATAAAACATTCAAATCCCTGTTAGAAATAGAAAGCGCTGATTGCCTATATTACAAACAAAAAATAAGCCCCAACACCCATCCATTCATCTTAATTTTCATCCAGATACCAATCGTACGAAAATATGGAAACCTGATCATGAAATTGAACTCCATCAAGGATGCAAAATCTGACCATAAAATGAAAAACATCAAACACTCCTACAGAAACAAACACATATCCTAACATTTCGATCCGATTTGTTCTTCAGCATCCTAAGTGTTTTGATTACTCTTTTTATCTTCAATGAACGGTAAGAACTTTTGGTGGGCATGAAATTGTATAGGAAAAGAAAAAGATATTTCTTTTACCATTTCCCATCCACCAACCCAATCTCTCCTCATTACCACCCTGAATATTGATCTCCAATGCCACAATCAATATCCAAACACTATCCTTCATCACTAGTCTTACATTTGATGCAAAGAGCTCAAATGCCCAACATCATGCCTTGAAACCTCCGTTCATCGCGCCTCAAGTCATATAAAGTTCTTAGACTAAGTAAAATGCATTGCAGAGAACAATCAAATGAAAAGTACACACAGTTCAGGTATTTTGTGATCAATTCAGCATTGAGTTATACCTGAAAGAGGGACACCAGCTCAGGAATCTGAAACACCGAGGAAGCATACATCAACTCGACCGCGAAATTGACCGCCGGCCGGCAAGCATCGTGAGCACAGGGAGGATCCACGCACGTCGACACCTCGGGAGGGAACTGCTTCAGCCTGCCAGTATACAAATAACTCAAAAATATCATGAACGCCTCTCTCCCAACTCTCCCACCGCTGGGCAGCAGCTCATTCATCCAATACTTGGGCTTCTTTCCTTCATTCTTGTTCCCTTTAGCAAAAATATCTCGAAAAAACTCGCTTCTTGCCGCCAGAATGCACCGGTGAATGCCGATGTTCGCGCCCTCGACCACGATGTCGGCGTCGGTGCAATCGAAATCCGAGTCGATGAGGAGGCGCTCGAGATTGCTGCTGAGTTTAGAGAGGCTGATGATTTCGAGATTGGGGGACTGCTCGGTCGCCGCGGGAGTTGAAGAGCCATTGGAGAGGTAAGAGGACGAGGTGATGCTCAGGGAGGAAGAAGGCTCGGCCAAATTGGCCATTGGTTGAATTCGATGCCGTGAGATTAAGATTACAGCTGATAATTAGGTCGGCGGGATCTGAATTGGTCGTAGATTTGGTGGCCACTGCAGGGCTGCTTCAAAGAAACGATCTTTTTGGGAATTCTAAGCTCCAGTAAGCACCTAATTCAACAGGGAAAAAAAACCCTAACTTGAAGCAGAAGCAGAAAGATTGAATGCAGAGGTAGTGTGAGAGCTTGAATCAGTAATTTAAATCAAATTACAGCTAAATTGAAGCGACGATGGACTCGCCGTGGTTTCGCTCGCAACGCCACCCTCTGTTCCCCTCACACTCACTCATTTTCCTCGTTTGAGGCCGCAAACTACTGACGTGTCAACTTGTGGCTGGTGGTATGCTGTGGGTTAGGTTTTGGGTGTTACGCTGTTCGGTCCGTTTGATATTTTTGGTTTATTTTTTCCTTTTTCCTTGCTTCTTCTCTCGGGTTGCCGTAATACTGTTTTGTCCCGCCGAAGTCTTCTTCGCTTTCACTGAGGCCGGGTCCGGTTCGGTTGACGTTGACCGTTTTTATTGGATGCGGTCACGGCCGAAAATATCGAACTGGTGACCAACCAGAGAGAAGTCATCATCAATGGGCCTGTTTAGTTAAGGGTGGAAGTGAGGAAGTGAGGAGTAGTAAAGTTTCCTTTGAAACTTGAGAATTGGTTAGTAAGTTTTTCAGTGTTTGGATGTTGTTGGGAAGTGTGATTTGAAAAATGTTATGTGTTTTTTCGGTGTTTGGATGGTAATAGAAAGTGAAAGTGGAAAAGTTGACCACAAAGTTGACTGCAAAATAATATTAAAATAAAAATTAATTAAGAAAAATAAAAATGGACTGTAATTAGAATGCAAGTGAGATTTACATGACCAAAAAATTAACTGTTTTATGTTACAATTTATTACAAATGAGATTTACATGACCAAAAAATTAACTGTAGCACTCTGGAAGTGAGGAAGTGGTTGTGTAAAAGAGAGAAGAAAAAGGAAAATGGGTTTTCTTATTTTCCTTTTCCGGTGTTTGGATAGATAGGGAAGTGAGCAATTATACTTCCCCATTTCTTTACTTCCGCTCACTTCCTTGCAACCAAACACGCCCAATATCACTTTAAATCGATAGCGGTTTGGGTTCGAATCTTTTACGGGTCTTGGAATGAGTAGGCCGTAAGCGTGGCCTGAGGGTGAGTGGAACTGCGGGCAAACAGGTTTTGGATTCACGCGAGTGAGATTTTTTTTTTATTTTTTATTTTTCAGAGGGATTGGAATTAAAAAAAAACTCGGGGATGTCAGTGGGGCCATGCGATGATGTCGCCGTGTCATCTTCTCATTGTGACGCTGATGCTGATGTTACTACTGTTTGATCTGCGCTGCATGGTTACAGTCACCCCTCGGTGGTCCAAACATGCTACATCGCTTGCAGTTGTGTTTTGACAAAAAGAGTTGACTAGAGGATTTAGCTCAAGTGCGGAAGATTCTTGCCAAATAGCCAAAAAAAAAAAAGCGTCTTTTTCACATGTACTTCACTGTTCTTTTATATTCAAAATTACTCTTTAAATTATCATAATAACAGAATTATTTCTCATATTCTTTCATATTTTCAGATTACTTTCCAATTATATGTTATGAAAATTTGAAATGGTTGAGTAATTTTAATCGGAAGAGTAATTTGAAAATCTAAAAGAATTTGAATAGTATTTATGTTATTATGAAGATTTGAAGAGTACATTTGAAAATATGAAAGATTTGAAAAGTACATATGACAAAGGCCCAAATATCAATGATAGAATAATAATTTTGGGTTACATCAAAATCACGTTAGAAAACACCTGACTCTCTCTAACTTTGGGGCTTGTTTGGTAAAGAGTTTCATCGAAATCTAAAAATTAGCATCTCTCTTTCTTTCTTTCTATCTCAATTATTAATTTTTTTTTTCTAATTTTACATTTAACCAAATAACTAATGCAAACTTAATTCCTAATTGTTCCATTGTTCGGTCTCATTTGGCCAGTGTAGTTGACACTAAATTGAGCTATTTTTGTTTTAGAGCTATTTTTGCTGACCTTTTTCACCCGATCATTACTAAGAGAGTTGGCTAGCAAAAATGATTATGGGATTAGCCCAAAACTACCTCAAAAACTCAATTTTAAAGTTACTAATTCCATCAAATCATTGCAATCATTAATCCCAACCCCCCCCCCCCCCCCCAAAAAACACCCACCCCCCCACACACACAACCTCCTCTTATATGTATGTATGTATGTATGTATAAGGAATCTGTATCTCAGCCGCCAGCTGAGCAACGTGGCTGAATTTTAATCATATTTTTGGATGTTAGTATTGAAAAGTCACCTAGAGGGGGGGGGGTGAATAGGTGACAATGCTAATCAATGGACAATTTAAAAAATTAAGATGCAACAATCACCCAACAAGATTCACAAGATGAATGAAAGTAAGTAAATATTGCAATGATGATGATAAGCAAGAATAAGTGCAAGTAAAGTAAAGTAAGAAGCACAAGAAAGTAAACCAAACGCAAACACAAGGATATGTTATCGAGGTTCGAGCACCCAGCTCTACTCCCCGCCTTCCCCAGAAGGATTCTAGCTACTTCCACTATTACAAAGAAATCAAGAATACAACGGAGTACCCAACTCCACAATTTCAATTACAAGTAATCTCTGAGTAGTCAATAGACCACAAACTCTCTCTTTCAAAAATCTCTTCCCTTACAAAGGTCCTTAGAGAATAATGAGTAGAATTGAAGCTCTTGTGTGTAAAGGGAAAAGAAAATGAAATCAGAGAATTCTTGAAAACACTTCAGAAAATGAGAGAGAATTTCAGCACAAAAACCAAGAAACCAAGCTCTTTTGAATGCCTTAAACTTTTGAATTTTTCTTGTAATAATTAGGTAATCCAATCTCTCCCCAAACACCCCTATATATAGGAGAGGGCTAGGTTAGAAGATAAAATATTTTTAAGGCTAATCAGAATGTATTAAACCCAAAACAAGTCATTTAAACTCACTTAAGTGAGAAAAAGACAAAAATAAACAGCTCAGAGAACTAGCCGTTACTGTTCAAACGGCTAGTCCGGTCGACCGTCCGGTCGACCGCTAGTTCAAAGAAAACGACCGTTGCCGGCTACGGTCGACCGGCACGGTCGACCGGCCCGGTCGACCGAAACAAACAGAGACTAAGGACTTACAGTCAGGCTCGTCCCGGTCGACCGTCCCGGTCGACCGTGAGACATGCACACTGATACGTGCATTGCCAGAACTACGGTCGACTCGGACTGTCGACCGGCAAAACCTGACACAGGCACGGTCGACTGGGGCGGTCGACCGGCTCAGGCCAAAAATCATTTTTCAGACAAAATTTTGAGGAGATAAAAATTTTATCAGAAGATGTTTTAAATAGTAATTAGTTTAAAACATAAGCATGGATATATAGGCAGAGGATTTGTATCAAACTATTTTTTGTATAATTTATATGAAATAAACTTAGAAATAGGATGTGCGCAAAAACGTGTGTGTTAGAGCTTCAAACCTATTCACCATTATTTAACAAAACTCTAAACTAAAAATAAATCTAATTAAGTCTCTTGAGCAATCTTGAGCCATGCAATGCCTTGCTAGAGCCTTCTCTTCTATGTTCCTTCCTTGATGTGCAAAAAGCCTTCTTTGCTTCATGAACCTAGAATTTCTTGCAATAACTAAGCAATGGCCTCCAAACTATGGTACAAACCTGAAACTTATCTCAACAAACTAATTAGTACCATATAACTCCTATTTGTTTTGTTATCATCAAAACTCTAAACAAATGGAGAGTGTAACCTTATGGGCCAACAATCTCCCCCTTTTTGATGATGACAAAACAAATAGGCTATAAACAAAAATATAGGGAAGGAGAAAGCTCCCCCTCAAATTATGCTATTATAAAAGCAATGTAAGGTGCAAGCAAAAACCATCAAACAAAAACACATGATTAAGGATCATGAAATATGCTAGCAAAATACTTAAAACAAGAATTCATAAAACACATAACAAGAATTCATGAAACACATAAAAGCATAAAAACACATATAAGCTCACATGGAACCAAAACCATATAAACTTATATTTCTATCATAAAAACTCATTCTCCCCCTTTTTGTCGTACATCAAAAAGGGTTATGAAAACATTTTTATTCAATAACACAAACATTAAGTTCACCACAAATGAAGGAAAATCTAGCAAAATCAAGTGGTTTAGTGAAAATATCGGCTAGTTGCAAATCTGTAGAAATATAATCAATATCTATATCTCCTTTCTCAAAATGATCTCTAAGAAAGTGATATCTAATCTCAATGTGCTTGGTCTTACTATGTTGATTTGCATTCTTTGTCATATGTATAGTACTAGTATTATCACAAAATATTTTTATATGGTCAAAATGCAAATCATAATCAAGGAGAGTATGTTTCATCCAAAGGACTTGTGCACAACAAGCCCCCGCGGCAACATACTCCGCCTCGGCGGTTGAGAGAGCTACGGAATTTTGTTTCCTAGAGGACCATGAAACAAGACAATTACCAAGAAATTGACATGTCCCACTAGTACTCTTTCTATCTACTCTACAACCCGCATAGTCGGCATCCGAATAACTCGTCATTGAGAAATCTTCGGTTTTCGGATACCATAGACCCATTCCAATCGTTCCCTTAATATAACGAATAATGCGTTTTACCGCAATGAGATGAGACTCTTTGGGACACGATTGAAATCTAACACAAAGACACACACTAAACATGATATCCGGCCTACTTGCCGTCAAATACAAAAGACTACCTATCATGCTTCTATATAATTTAATATCAACTTTTTTACCTTGGTCGTCCTTATCAAGCTTGGTGGTAGTTGCCATGGGAGTGTTGTAAACCTTTGAGTCTTCAAGTCCAACCTCTTTACGAGTTCCTTTGCGTATTTGGCTTGACATATGAAGTTCCCATCTTGCAATTGCTTGATTTGGAGTCCAAGAAAGAAATTAAGCTCACCCATTGAAGACATTTCAAACTCACATTGCATAACCTTTTCAAATTCCTTGCATAAAAATTCATTAGTAGAACCAAAAATTATATCATCAACATAAATTTGCACAATTAAAATGTCATTATCAACATGCTTAGTGAATAGTGTTGTATCTACTTTGCCTTTAATAAAATCATTTGAAATGAGAAAACTAAAAGCCTTTCATACCAAGCTCTTGGAGCTTGTTTCAATCCATACAAAGCTTTATCAAGTTTAAAAACAAAATCGGGATGAACATGATCAACAAAATCGGGAGGTTGAGCAACATAAACTTCTTCATTTATAAAACCATTCAAAAATGCACTTTTCACATCCATTTGAAAAAGTTTAAAATTTTTGAAAGATGCAAAAGCTAGTGTCATCCGTATGGCTTCAAGCCGTGCTACGGGTGCAAAGGTCTCCTCAAAGTCAATTCCCTCAACTTGAGTGTAACCTTGAGCCACTAACCTAGCTTTATTCCTAATCACATTTCCGGACTCATCCATCTTGTTTCTAAAGATCCACTTAGTACCAATTATTGGTCTATCGTGGGGCCTAGGAACAAGGTGCCAAACTTGGTTGCGCTCAAATTGATTGAGTTCCTCTTGCATGGCTAGCAACCAATATGAGTCCGCCTCGGCTTCGAGGATGCTTTTGGGTTCAAAATGAGAAATGAAAGCAAAGTTACCACATAGGTCATGGAGTTTGGAGCGAGTTGTTACCCCTTTAGATGCATCACCTAAGATGAGCTCCTTGGGATGATTTGTAGCGTATCTCCAAGCTTTAGGAAGCGATTGAGAGCTTTCCTCTTTATCCTCTTGAACATCACCAATTGATTCTTGCTTATCTTCTTGAGCGGGTGAGTCCTTCAAGGATAGTCTCTCCATGTCTTCACCTAATGGTTCAATCTCTATAACATTCTCAACAACCACATTAGATTCTTCAAATTTAACATGCATGGATTCTTCAATGATAAGTGAAGATCTATTGAATACTCTATAAGCTTTACTAGTTGTAGAATATCCAACAAAGATTGCTTCATAAGCCTTAGCATCAAATTTACCTAAGTTATCTTTAGTGTTCAAAACAAAACACTTGCATCCAAAAACTTTGAAATATGAAACATTAGGTTTTCTAGAGTGATACATTTCAAAAGATATTTTGGAAGAATTTTTACATAAATAAATACGGTTTGATATATAGCATGCGGTGTTTACGGCCTCGGCTCATAGATAATGAGGGAGGTCATACTCACTTATCATTGTCCTAGCCATCTCTTGAAGTGTTCTATTTTTCCTTTCTACAACTCCATTTTGTTGTGGAGTTCTAGGACAAGACATTTCATGCTTAATTCCCTTTTCATCACAATAAGTCATGAAGAGTTGGTTAACAAACTCACCACCTCTATCACTCCTTATTTTCAAAATCGGAAAACCTTTTTCTTTTTCAACCCTTTTTCGAAAAATTTTGAAATGAGAGAAAGTTTGATCTTTGTGTTCCAAGAAGAAAACCCAAGTGAAACGGGAAAAATCATCAACTAAAACAAATGCAAATCTACTACCATTTAAGCTCTTAGTTTTAGTAGGTCCAAAAAGATCCATATGAATTAATTCTAAAGGCCTAGTTGACATGATATCCTTGATTGGTTTGAAGGAAGACTTGGTTTGTTTCCCAAGTTGGCACGCACCACAAATGCGGTCTTTCTCAAACTTCAAGAAAGGTATACCCTTCACCAATTCCTTTGAATTAATCCTAGAAAGATGGTCAAAAGATGCATGTCCTAATCTTCTATGCCAACGCCAAGAATTTTCATCAAAAGCATTCAAGCATTTAGTAGAACAATCTAAATTAAGCATGTCAATGATATAAACATTATTGTCACGAAAACCGGTAAGAATACAAATATCGGATTTAACATCAAAAATCTTGCAAGAAGAATCATCAAAAACAACTTTAAGTCCACGGTCACAAAGTTGACTAATGCTAAGCAAATTATGTTTTAAACCATCTACTAAAACAACATTTTCTATAATAGGAGATGCACCAATTTGAATGTTACCTATACCGATGATAGTTCCTTTGGAGTCATCCCCGAAGGTGACGGTGCCACCTTCCATGTACCTTGATAGGGTTGTGAAGTTATTGATGTCCCATGTCATGTGTCTTGAATAACTACTATCAAGGTACCACCGCTCCCTACGTCTTGGAGCCTTGGTGTGTACCTACATCAAATAATTTAGGACTTGATTTTGGTACCCACATTTTCTTGGGTCCTAAAGTGTTAGTTTCATTAACCCAAACAAGATTATTTGATCTATTAACTTGGTCATAATAAAATTTAGCAAAATGCCCATTCTTACCACAATATGTGCATCTATACACTCTACCATATTTAAAAGTATAGTGAGTGTGTGATTTGTGAGCATGGGAATTGTGAGCATGAAAAGATCTAGCATGAGAAGTGTTATGTGTAGTATGAGCATGAGTAGACTTAACATGTGAATCTTTAGCATGAGGGGTGTGCTTTTTAGAAAATTTTTCTTCAAGTTTCTTAGTGTTAAAAGCACAATCTTTCAAAACTTTTTCAAAATCAACCATTTTAGTTTTTAAAGAGGAAATTTCTTTTTCATCAACAATAGGAGATTTTCCCTTACAAGAAACCTTGTAGGCATTAAACTCATTTTGAATAGAAATAAGATTAGAAGAAATATCATCCTTTTCTTTAGAAACCATAGCAAGTTGATTTTTGAGAAAAGCAACTTCCTTTTGCAATTTTAAGCATTCAAGTTTCTTGTTATCATAAGTTTCGGAAAGTTCAACAAAAGCATGTACAAGAACTTTCTTACTTAATTCATCATCTTCATCATCAAGAGATTGAGAGGTTCCCTTGGAGTGTTTGCCATGAAACACATGTTTGCCGTATCCACCTCTTCTTCAGACTCGCTTTCCGAATCCCACGTTGCCTTGTATGCTTTCTTTTCCTCCGGCTTCTTTGGCTTGAAGGAGGAAGTCATCTTCTTCTTGAACTCCGGGCAATCCGCCATGATATGTCCGGGTTTGCGGCAATTGTAGCAAATGATCCTTCTCTCCTCTTTGCCTTCAAATTTTCTCCGGAAGTTGAGCTTGTTCTTCCGGTACAACCTCTTGACGTTCCGCACAAGTAGAGTTAGCTCCTCATCTTCTTCTTCGTCTTCTTCATCGTCATCATTGGTGGATGAAGTCTTGAAGGCTATGGATTTCTTCTTTGAAGTAGTGGCCTCTTCTCTTGCCTTCTTCTCCATCTCATGGGTCTTTAGGTTCCCAATGAGACTAATGAGGTCCATCTCGTCCTTGTCGTTCAATTCTTTTAAGGTGGTGGCCTTTATCTCCCATGAAGACGGAAGAGCCCGAATCACTTTCCGTATCTTTTGATCGTTGGAGATGTCATCACCTAAGGAAGAAAGACCATTAGTGATTTTAGTAAATCTTGTAATCATACTATCAATAGACTCATCATCAATCATTTTAAATGACTCATATTGGGACCTCAAGAGATCTATCTTAACTCTCTTGACTTGTGAAGTCCCTTCGTGTGTGACCAATAAATGTTGCCAAATCTCATAGGCGGATTGGCAATGAATTACCCGTGTAAGGTCATCCTCATTCAAGGCGGTTAATAGGGAGTTTTGGGCCTTGAAGTTAGCCTCATATTCTCTAAAGTTGAAGTCGGTCCAAGTGCTCTCATCACTATCGGGTGCTACATAGGGTTTGGTCAAGGACTTGGTCACTAAGCTACCCAAAGATTGCAAAAATATAGTCATCCTAACCTTCCAAATAGGGAAATTAAGTCCATCAAATTTAGGAGGGGTTTTAATGTTATCAGCCATGTTTACTAGTGTATGAATGTATGAATGAAAATATTGATTAGCAAATTTTAAGGATCTCTCTATGGATGTTAAGCCAAACCTACAGTCCAAGCTCTGATACCAATTGAAAAGTCACCTAGAGGGGGGGTGAATAGGTGACAATGCTAATCAATGGACAATTTAAAAAATTAAGATGCAACAATCACCCAACAAGATTCACAAGATGAATGAAAACAAGTAAATATTGCAATGATGATGATAAGCAAGAATAAGTGCAAGTAAAGTAAAGTAAGAAGCACAAGAAAGTAAACCAAACGCAAACACAAGGATATGTTATCGAGGTTCGAGCACCCAGCTCTACTCCCCGCCTTCCCCAGAAGGATTCTAGCTACTTCCACTATTACAAAGAAATCAAGAATACAACGGAGTACCCAACTCCACAATTTCAATTACAAGTAATCTCTGAGTAGTCAATAGACCACAAACTCTCTCTTTCAAAAATCTCTTCCCTTACAAAGGTCCTTAGAGAATAATGAGTAGAATTGAAGCTCTTGTGTATAAAGGGAAAAGAAAATGAAATCAGAGAATTCTTGAAAACACTTCAGAAAATGAGAGAGAATTTCAGCACAAAAACCAAGAAACCAAGCTCTTTTGAATGCCTTAAACTTTTGAATTTTTCTTGTAATAATTAGGTAATCCAATCTCTCCCCAAACACCCCTATATATAGGAGAGGGCTAGGGTTAGAAGATAAAATATTTTTAAGGCTAATCAGAATGTATTAAACCCAAAACAAGTCATTTAAACTCACTTAAGTGAGAAAAAGACAAAAATAAACAGCTCAGAGAACTAGCCGTTACTGTTCAAACGGCTAGTCCGGTCGACCGGTCCGGTCGACCGCTAGTTCAAAGAAAACGACCGTTGCCGGCTACGGTTGACCGGCCCGGTCGACCGAAACAAACAGAGACTAAGGACTTACAGTCAGGCTCGTCCCGGTCGACCGTCCCGGTCGACCGTGAGACATGCACACTGATACGTGCATTGCCAGAACTACGGTCGACTCGGACTGTCGACCGGCAAAACCTGACACAGGTACGGTCGACCGGGGCGGTCGACCGGCTCAGGCCAAAAATCATTTTTCAGACAAAATTTTGAGGAGATAAAAATTTTATCAGAAGATGTTTTAAATAGTAATTAGTTTAAAACATAAGCATGGATATATATAGGCAGAGGATTTGTATCAAACTATTTTTTGTATAATTTATATGAAATAAACTTAGAAATAGGATGTGCGCAAAAACGTGTGTGTTAGAGCTTCAAACCTATTCACCATTCTTTAACAAAACTCTAAACTAAAAATAAATCTAATTAAGTCTCTTGAGCAATCTTGAGCCATGCAATGCCTTGCTAGAGCCTTCTCTTCTATGTTCCTTCCTTGATGTGCAAAAAGCCTTCTTTGCTTCATGAACCTAGAATTTCTTGCAATAGCTTAGCAATGGCCTCCAAACTATGGTACAAACCTGAAACTTATCTCAACAAACTAATTAGTACCATATAGCTCCTATTTGTTTTGTTATCATCAAAACTCTAAACAAATGGAGAGTGTAACCTTATGGGCCAACAAGTATCATGGTCGCAATTTATATGAGTACTGTGATTAAGTCGCAGTGTTTTTATAAGATCTGCTGCCATTGTCGCAGTCTTTTCTAAGGACTGTGACCAAGGCCGCAGTGTTTTTCTGAGAACTGCTACCATGGTCGCAGTCCTAATTACACTGAAAATATATGATTTTTTTAGGACTGCGACCATGTTGCAGTAAGTTTGCAACCATTTTGAAGTGACAGCTGAGAGAGTCTCTCTCAGCTGGCGGCTGAGGTACATCTCTCTCTCTCTCTCTTTCTATATATATATATATATATATATATATATATATATATAATATATATATATATATATATATATATATAGGGTTACTGTACCTCAGCCGGCAGGCTGAGAGAGTTCTCTCAGCCGGAGGACGTGGCAACATCCGCACCCCATATCTGTCATAAATTTTGGCGGACAAAAACCTGAAAAATCCCGCCCAATTTAATGTCAGTCACCTCAACATTTTATTTTCCGAAAATACCCTCCCTCACAACCTTTTACCTTATGTTAAAAATTTGTCTTTCAAAAAAATTTACAGCTCTAAAATTTCAACCGGCGATTCTGATTCAATTACTTATTTTCTTTCAAAAATTTCGTCCCTTTTTTAAAAAATATATTTGCAACTGATGGCGCCTAAGAAATCATCCCTCGAAAAAGGTACTATAAAAATGATATTTTCCAAAATTTTTAGGGTTTGTGTATTTTAATAGTTTTAATTTTTTCCACATTTATTTCCGATGTCACAAGTTTTTTTTTTTTAAATCTTGGAACCATGGTCGCAATTAAGAAAGAGATTTTCAAACATTAGATGATGAATAAAATTTTAAATTTATAAAATTTGTAACACGACGAAAAAGGTCCTATTTTTTTCAAGTTTTTATTATTTACTTCTATTTTTACTATGTCGCAGTATTTTCGAAAAAATTGATTTGCATACACTTATTGACCTCGGTTGCAGTTGATAAAATTATAGTTTAAGATTTGTGCGACTTTGGGATTTTTTTTTTGGACCTTTCCTTGTAGACGAATGCGACATGGGGTCGCAGTTGTTTGAATATGAGTTGTAGTCTCTTGCGACCAAGGTCGCAGTGTATTTAACATAATTTGTTTTATCAAACTTGGGTCGCACTTGTTTCTGATTGCACTATAGTCTTATGCGACCTTGGTCGCAGTGTCGACCAGGGTCGCAGTTGTTCTGATTTCACTGTAGTCTTATGCGACCTTGGTCGCAGTGCTGTATTGGGTCGAGTTGTTTAATATTGCACTGTAGTCTTGTGCGACCTTGGTCGCAGTGTGGTTTTGGGTCGCAGTTATTCTAAATGCACTGTAGTCTTATGCGACCTTGGTCGCAGTGTCGACCCGGGTCGCAGTTATTCTAAATACACTGTAGTCTTATGCGACCTTGGTCGCAGTGCAGTCACCGTAGTCTTTTGCAACTTTGGTCGCAGCTGTTTTTTATGGCACCGTAGTCTTTTGCGACTTTGGTCGCAGTGTCGACCCTGGTCGCAGTTGTTTCTGTTTGCACTGTAGTCTTATGCGACCTTAGTCGCAGTGTCGTCTCTGGTCCAAGTTGTTTTGTTTGCAATGCATGACTGCGATCGAGGTCGCAGTTTATTAAAAAACAAATATGCTTTTATTTATGTCCAGGCATGTGGAAATGATACAAAACGCTCTCTTATACAATAAGATTGAGTGTTACAATACAGGAGTACAAAGAAGCCCCTCTCTCTCTCTCAGGGGCTGCACTCACTCCTTAAAGATGCATATGATTCCAAGTACAGGATGTTTGGAAGGGCGCCAAACCAGGATTGGACACTGTGGCGACGATCGGAGCCGATTGCACTGTGATGCACGACTAAACATCGAAAAAGCCCTTGTTGACTAAGAGCAATGGTGTTCTTGAGGTCTGGTGGCAGCAGAATCCTCCGATTCCACCTGACCCTCCAAAGTGGCGGGATACGATCCTTCGTTGATGAACATCTCTTCCACCAGAAGGTTATCCAGTGAGCATGGAGTTTCCTCGATGTCACTTCTGGGGTAAGAGAGGAGGTTTTGAGACCTCACAGGGTATGCTACCCACCACTATATCCACCACATCCCCCGCCGCCATACCCACTCTGACTATGCCATGCCAGCAAGCTTGACTGGTGCATCAAGTCCGAGGAGATCTTGGTGAGGGTTAAGTGCTCGTCAGGGATCATGACTTCTTCCCTTGTGGACGACGAGGACCATGACTTCTTCCCTTGTGGACGATGAGGTCTATGACTTCTTCCCTTATGGACGAACATCGATCAAGTTCGCCGGCCAAAATATTCTCCCAGGGGCCCAGCGAACCTGAAAAAGGACAATCAAGCTTACCTGCAAGAATCATACAAAGTTAGAGACTCTGAAGAAGGCGGAAATTCTCAGAGCAATTGCTCTCGAAAGAAAACGGTCTAAGTATGGGCTGTTAAAGGGAGAGGGTGAGCCCTATTTATAGGCAGCCCATAATAACCATAATTAATGGTTCATTAATCAGAACCGTCGGCCTTAATGACCGCACGACTATCGAAGTCCAATGAAAGGCTGACGCGTGGATTAGCCATGCGACCCTGAGATCAATTCGCGTATATCAAATCTTATAAAAATTACTATATTAATTACACTGAATTAAATGAAGTAATTATTATTCTTTCTACCGTGATAAAACAACAGTCTAGAAAAAAGAGATGCACTAATGTTAATCACGAGAAAGGAAAGATGTGCACCATACGTAATCTAAAGATATAGGCAAACAATTCTATAACAAGTTAATTTGTACTTCGGATTCTCCCGCAATAAATCTTCAATTAAATATATTTTTTTTTACCACTTCTTACCATACTCAACCATCACCTGTAACAATTATTATTACTATTCATGTTCTTCCACAATATTCACCTTTATATAATGCTTGTTACAAATATATTATCTCATACCTAAAAACTATATTTTTGCTCTTCCTTTTCAATTTGATTTCAAAAACTGTTGGCCCAAGGTTACAATCACCGTGTTTAGTGTGTTTTGATGATTACAAAACATATTAGTTATTTGTACTAATAATGTTTGTTGTTTAAGTGTGTTTCAGGGTTCTAACTCAACTAGAAGAGTTCTTCCCTAAAGGAGAGTATTTTGGACTCAAGTCAACTCAAATTGGGCTCAAGAATCAAGTTATGAAGATCATATGGTGGAAAGCCCTCTTGAAGCACTTGTAGTACTTAGAACCAATGTAAGAAATAGGTTGTTAAAGTTTGAGTTTTGGAAATTGGCTCTAGGATACACACACATTTTTAATACAAGTTTTTCAAGTTAAACTTTTTGTTTCTAAGTTTTTCTCATGACTTGACAAATATACATGACTCCAAGTTTTACAAAGACATATATCATTTTTAAATCATGTATACTCTTTTCATCATGATACTTAGATACTCTTTACTTCAAAATATTTTAAAACAAAAAAAAATTCCAAGTCCTGCTGCTGCTGTTTTTCTGTTTCAGGCTTGACCGGCCGACCGGCCCGGTCGACCAGCGCCAGTATCAGGACGTGCACGTTTGTGCACGTCTGTCGGCCGACCGCTCGGGTCGACCGACTGAAAGCAGTTGCTCTCGGGTTTTCTGGGTCGACCGCCCGGTCGATCGCCCGAAGAAAACTGTGTTTTCTCTTAGAGGACGGTCGACCGGACCGGTCGACCGGACCAGTCAACCCGAGCCCAACGGCTCTTTGCCAGCAGAGCTGGCGGCCGACCGGCCCGGTCGACCGCCAGGCCTGCAAAAGCCCAACGGCTCTTTCCTCTTTTGTGCAATTCTGAAATCTGTTTTTTAGACTATTTTTTGGCAGACTTTTTCAGGGTTTTACAGATCTTTTCCAGAGCAAATAAGGTTAAAATAAATTAGTTTTTACCCTTTTCTCTCCCTATAAATAGAGGAGGAGAGTCTCTTGCAAAACACCAAGAAAAATCCTCAAGTTTTCATAGTTTTCAAAAAGAAAAGAAAAGTGTTTAAGCTCTTCATCTCCAACTCTTTCTTGAGCTTATTTTCAGTTGTGTTCTCTAGCAAAAATCATCTCTACAACTGAGTTTTCTCACTACACTTCTTAGAGCCAAAAATCCCTTACTCATTCTATAAGGAAGTTGTAAAAGAGTGAGAAATTGTAAAGAGTTTAGTGATCTTGTTGTGATCACTTTGGTTACTTGTGTTCTTCTTGTTCTTGTGGAGACACCTCTTCGGTAGAGGTTATTGTACTTGGTGGAGCTCGGTGCTCGGGTCTTCGATAGACCGTTGTAATCGTTCTCGGTGGATAGTGGAAACCCTTCACGGAGGTGAGGCGGGGAGTAGAGCGGTGGCTCGAACCTCGAAACAAACATCTTGTGTTTGCGATTGCCTTGTGTCCATTTTGTTTTAAATTTCTCTTGCACACTATTGCTTTCAATTACTTGCTTGAGATTTAGTTTTTCTTTCCTTGTGATATTGCCTCTAGCTTGTGTTACTTGTGATATATCTTGTGTGCATTTCATCATTGCATATTATTTATTCCTTGTTCGATCAATTCTCATACAACAAGGTTGCATTGCGCACCTCTAACCCATTCAAGAGGAATTGGGAGGAAGGAGTTCAGAACCTCTCACGGGGTATTCGGCTCTTAGTCTTATTTTGAGAGATCGTTGCATCATTCATCCATCTTAGTTTTTAAAAAGATTGTTAGATTAGCAATTACACCTATTCACCCCCCCTCTAGGTGTTTTTCAATTGGTATCAGAGCTTGGACTCTAGGATTTTGGCTTAACAACCTTAGAGAGATCCTAATATTGCTAATCATTTCATCCATTCTCACTTAGTAAAAATGGCCGATGGAATTAAAACCCCTCCTAAGTTTGATGGACTTAACTTTCCCATATGGAAGGTTAAGATGACCGTTTTCTTGCAATCTCTAGGAAGTCGAGTTGCAAAGGCCATGACCAAACCTTTTAGTGCACCCCCCGGTGATGAATCTACTTGGTCCGAAATTGAGACTAAGGAATTTGATGCCAATGCTAGGGCTCATTATGCACTCCTTCAAGCCCTTAATGATGATGATATAGCTAGAGTTATTCATTACAAGTCCGCATATGAAATTTGGACACACTTGCTAGTTACACATGAGGGGACCTCACAAGTGAAGAGGGCTAAAATAGTCCTTCTTCGGTCCCAATATGAGAACTTTTGCATGCAAGAAAATGAAACCATAGATGATATGGTTACAAAATTTACTAAGATTACTAATGGACTTTCTTCTCTAGGTGATGCTATCGACAACGATCAAAGAGTTAGAAAGATCATCCGGGCTCTTCCTCCTTCATGGGAAGTAAAAGCAACTACCTTGAAGGAACTCAATAACAAGGAGGAGATGGAGCTAATTGGTCTCATTGGGAACCTCAAAACCCATGAGTTGGAGAGAAAAGCGAGGGAGGAGATGGCTCCTTCCAAGAAGAAGACAATAGCCTTCAAAAGTCAATCATCACACTCCGATGAAGATGATGAAGAAGAAGATGACGAAGAGCTCTCACTTCTTGTCAAGAATGTTCGGAGGATGTATAACAAGGCCAAGTTCCAAGGTAGAAAGAGATGGCAAGGAGGTAAAGAAGAAAGGAAGATTATTTGCTTCAATTGTTAAAGGCCGGGACACATAGTGGCGGAGTGCCCGGATAAAGTAAAGCCCTCCACCTCAAAGAAGCCCTACAAGAAGAAAGCAATGAAGGTTACATGGGATTCCGAGAGCGAATCCGAGGAGGAAATTGACACCGCCAACATGTGCTTCATGGCTAATGAAAGCACAAGCAAGGTAACCCCCTCCACTTCTTTTGATGATGATCTTTCCATGGATGAAATAGGAGAAGCATTTGTAGAATTATCACATAACTATGATTTTCTAAAGAAAAAGTATTTAAAAATGAAAAAGGAAAATGAGTCTCTTAATCATTAAGTTTTTACTCTTTCTAAAGAAAAAGATGAATTACTTTCCACTCTTGTTTCCACCCAAAAAGATTTTGACAAATATAAGATTTCTTGTAAAGGCAAGTCCCCACTAATTGATTCTAATGAGATTACCATGCTTAAAGAAAGAATAGACTCATTAGGAATTGTTTTAAAAAATTGTGAGTTTGATAAGAAGAAGATAGAGGCCATGTTTCCTAAGAAACAAGCCCCTAAAAAAAATGTTTACCATGCTCATGCTCATGTTCATACCACACAACCTTTACATCATGGCAAACCCCCAAAACATGCTCACACTTCACACACACATCATGCATTCATGTATGGAAGAGTGTTCTCATGTTCACATTGTGGGCGGAAAGGGCACTTAGCTAATTTTTGCTATGATAGACTAAGTGCATCTTGTCATAATGTTTGGGTTCGAAGCACTAACTTTCAAGGACCCAAGAAAATTTGGGTACCAAAGTCAACAATTTTGTTAAATGATGTAGGTACCTTCCAAGGCCCAACGACGTAGAGGATTGTGGTATCTTGATAGTGGTTGCTCAAGGCACATGACTTGGGACATCAACAACTTTGCAACCCTATCAACATACCATGAAGGTGGCACCGTCACCTTCGGAGATGATGCCAAGGGTAAAATCATCGGTATTGGTAATGTAAAACTCGGCACATCCCCCTTAATTGAAAATGTTGTTTTAGTTGATGGACTCAAGCATAATCTCTTGAGTATTAGTCAACTTTGTGATAAAGGTTTTGATGTTGTTTTTGATAACATAGCTTGTAGAGTTTTTGATAGACAATCTAATACATGTATATTTTCCAGTTTTCGTGATAACAATATGTACATGATTGACTTGTCTAACATGTCTTGCAATATTACTTGTTTAAAAGCCCTCAATGATGACTCTTGGTTGTGGCATAGAAGATTAGGCCATATTTCTTTTGACCATATATCTAGGTTAAACACAAAGGAAATGGTGAAAGGTATTCCTTATTTGAATTTTGAAAAGGACCGAGTTTGTGACGCATGTCAATTTGGGAAACAAACTAAGTCTTCTTTCAAGTCAATTAAGGATATCATGACATCACGTCCTTTGGAGCTAATCCATATGGATCTATTTGGCCCTACTCAAACCAAAAGTCTAAGTGGGAGTAGATTTGCATTTGTTTTGGTTGATGACTTTTCACGGTTTACTTGGGTTTTCTTTCTTGAACACAAAAATCAAGCCTTTTCACATTTTCAAGCCTTTAAGAAAAGAGTTGAAAAGGAAAAAGATACTTCAATTTTAAGAATAAGAAGTGATAGAGGAGGTGAGTTCATTAACCTACCCTTTACCACTTTTTGTGAAGAAGATGGAATTAAGTATGAACTTTCTTATCCTAGAACTCCACAACAAAATGGAGTAGTTGAACGGAAAAATCGAACTTTACAAGAGATGGTTAGGACAATGCTAAGTGAATATGGTCTACCACATTATTTGTGGGCCGAGGCCGTTAATACATCATGCTATATATCAAATCGTGTTTTCTTGTGTAAAAATACTTCAAAAACTTCTTTTGAAATGTACTTTTCTAGAAAACCAAATGTTTCATATTTCAAGTTTTTGGATGCAAATGTTTTGTTTTAAATACAAAGATAATTTAGGAAAATTTGATGCTAAAGCTTATGAGGCAATTTTTGTGGGTTACTCTAATACTAGTAAAACTTATAGAATCTTCAATAGATCATCTTTGACTATTGAGGAATCTATACATGTTAAGTTTGAAGAATCTAACTTGTTTGTTAAGAATGTTGTAGAAATAAATGCTTTGGATGAAGGCTTGGAGAAAGTGACCTTGGATGATACACCTACTATGGGAGACAAGCCAAAGGATGATGAAGGAAGTGAAGCTAAAATAGAAGAGGCTCAAGCAAATGAAAATCAAACAAATGAAGTGGAGCCTACTCAACAACTTCCAAAGGATTGGAGATACAATCCTCATCATCCCAAGGACCTCGTCATAGGTGAAGTATCTAAAGGGGTAACCACTCGCTCTAAACTTCATGATTTTTGTGGACATTATGCATTTATTTCTCATGTTGAACCCAAGAACGTCCTCGAAGCCGAGGCCAATTCATATTGGTTGCTAGCCATGCAAGAGGAACTCAATCAATTTGAGCGCAACCAAGTTTGGCACCTTGTTCCTAGGCCCCACGATAGACCAACAATTGGTACTAAGTGGATCTTTAAGAACAAGTTGGATGAATCGGGTAACGTTGTTAGGAATAAAGCTAGGTTAGTTGCCCAAGGTTACACTCAAATCGAAGGAATCGATTTTGAAGAAACCTTTGCACCCGTAGCACGGCTTGAAGCCATACGGATGACACTAGCATTTGCCTCATATAAAGATTTTAAATTGTTTCAAATGGATGTTAAAAGTGCTTTTTTAAATTGTTTTATTGAAGAGGAGGTGTATGTTGAACAACCCCCGGGTTTGTTGATCCTACACATCCGGATTTTGTGTTTAAATTAGATAAAGCTCTTTATGGTTTAAAACAAGCCCCTAGGCTTGGTATGAAAGACTTTCTTCATTTTTAATTTCAAATGGTTTTAAGAAAGGAAAAATTGATACAACATTGTTTACAAAACATGTAGAAAATGATATTCTTATTGTGCAAATTTATGTAGATGATATTATTTTTGGGTCTACTAATGAATCTCTTTGCCAAGCTTTTGAATCATGCATGAAGGAAGAATTTGAAATGTCTATGATGGGGGAACTCAACTATTTCCTTGGACTCCAAATCAAGCAAAGAAGGATGGGATCTTCATCAATCAAGCCAAGTACACTAAGGAACTAATCAAAAGGTTCGGGCTTGAAGGATCTAAAGTAAGCAAAACTCCCATGGCAACAACTACCAAGCTTGACAAGGATGAACAAGGTAAAAGTGTAGACATTAAGATTTATCGTAGCATGATTGGTAGTTTATTGTATTTGACGGCTAGTAGGCCGGATATTATGTTTTCCGTTTGTCTTTGTGCACGTTTTCAATCTTGTCCTAAAGAGTCTCATATAATTGCGGTTAAACGCATAATTAGATACCTTAAGGGCACTATTGAAATGAGTTTGTGATATCCGAAAACCGGCCAATTTTCAATGACGAGTTTTTCGGATGCTGACTATGCGGGTTGTAGGGTAGATAGGAAGAGCACAAGTAGAACATGTCAATTCCTAGGTAATTGTCTTGTATCTTGGTCTTCCAAAAGCAAAATTCGGTAGCCCTCTCAACCGCCGAGGCGGAGTATGTTGCAGCCGGAGCTTGTTGTGCACAAGTTCTTTGGATGAAACATACTCTCCTCGATTATGATTTACACTTTGATCATGTTAAAATATTTTGTGATAATACTAGTACAATTCACATGACAAAGAATGCAAATCAACATAGTAAAACCAAACACATTGACATTAGGTATCACTTTCTTAGAGATCATTATGAGAAAGGTGATATTGATATTGATTATGTTTCTACCGATTTTCAACTTGCCGATATTTTTACTAAACCATTGGATTATGCTAGATTTTTCTTTATTTGTGGTGAGTTGAATGTTTGCATTATGGATTCTTAAAGAAAAATTTCTTTTGTTTTTGTTTGTTTTGTTTAACCCTTTTTGATGTATGACAAAAGGGGGGAGAAAAAGTATAAGTAAAGTATAAGTGTGTTTTGTTGTTTTGTTTGTTTATTGTGTATTTTGATGTATTTGAGATACATTTGAGTTTTTAACAAAACTATGTGTTTTCAATGCCTTATGTATTTAGCTCTTCATTGACATTCTTGATACATAGTATTATTTGAGGGGGAGAGCATTATTTGAGGGGGAGCTTTCCAAGCTCTTCATCCATTTTTGTTTAAATAACGTATATGTTTTGTCATCATCAAAAGGGGGAGATTGTTGGCCCAAGGTTACAATCACCCGTGTTTAGTGTGTTTTGATGATTACAAAACATATTAGTTATTTGTACTAATAATGTTTGTTGTTTAAGTGTGTTTCAGGGTTCTAACTCAACTAGAAGGGTTCTTCCCTAAAGGAGAGTATTTTAGACTCAAGTCAACTCAAATTGGGCTCAAGAATCAAGTTATGAAGATCATATGGTGGAAAGCCCTCTTGAAGCACTTGTAGTACTTAGAACCAATGTAAGAAATAGGTTGTTAAAGTTTGAGTTTTGAAAATTGGCTCTAGGATACACACACACATTTTTAATACAAGTTTTTCAAGTTAAACTTTTCGTTTCTAAGTTTTTCTCATGACTTGACAAATATACATGACTCCAAGTTTTACAAAGACATATATCATTTTTAAATCATGTATACTCTTTTCATCATGATACTTAGATACTCTTTACTTCAAAATATTTTAAAACAAAAAAAAATAATTCCAAGTCCTGCTGCTGCTGTTTTTCTGTTTCAGGCTTGACCGGCCGACCGGCCCGGTCGACCGGCGCCAGTATCAGGACGTGCACGTTTGTGCACGTCTGTCGGCCGACCGCTCGGGTCGACCGACTGAAAGCAGTTGCTCTCGGGTTTTCTGGGTCGACCGCCCGGTCGACCGCCCGAAGAAAACTGTGTTTTCTCTTAGAGGACGATCGACCGGACCGGTCGACCGGATCGGTCGACCCGAGCCCAACGGCTCTTTGCCAGCAGAGCTGGCGGCCGACCGGCCCGGTCGACCGCCAGGCCTGCAAAAGCCCAACGGCTCTTTCCTCTTTTGTGCAATTCTGAAATCTGTTTTTTAGACTGTTTTTGGCAGACTTTTTCAGGGTTTTACAGATCTTTTCCAGAGCAAATAAGGTTAAAATAAATTAGTTTTAACCCTTTTCTCTCCCTATAAATAGAGGAGGAGAGTCTCTTGCAAAACACCAAGAAAAATCCTCAAGTTTTCATAGTTTTCAAAAAGAAAAGAAAAGTGTTTAAGCTCTTCATCTCCAACTCTTTCTTGAGCTTGTTTTCAGTTGTGTTCTCTGGCAAAAATCATCTCTACAACTGAGTTTTCTCACTACACTTCTTAGAGCCAAAAATTCCTTACTCATTCTATAAGAAAGTTGTAAAAGAGTGAGAAATTGTAAAGAGTTTAGTGATCTTGTTGTGATCACTTTGGTTACTTGTGTTCTTCTTGTTCTTGTGGAGACACCTCTTCGGTAGAGGTTATTGTACTTGGTGGAGCTCGGTGCTCGGGTCTTCGGTGGACCGTTGTAATCGTCCTCGGTGGATAGTGGAAACCCTTCACGGAGGTGAAGGCGGGGAGTAGAGCGGTGGCTCGAACCTCGAAACAAACATCTTGTGTTTGCGATTGCCTTGTGTCCATTTTGCTTTAAATTTCTCTTGCACACTATTGCTTTCAATTACTTGCTTGAGATCTAGTTTTTCTTTCCTTGTGATATTGCCTCTAGCTTGTGTTACTTGTGATATATCTTGTGTGCATTTCATCATTGCATATTATTTATTCCTTGTTCGATCAGTTCTCATACAACAAGGTTGCATTGCGCACCTCTAACCCATTCAAGGGGAATCGGGAGGAAGGAGTTCAGAACCTCTCACGGGGTATTCGGCTCTTAGTCTTGTTTTGAGAGATCGTTGCATCATTCATCCATCTTAGTTTTTAAAAAGATTGTTAGATTAGCAATTACACCTATTCACCTCCCCTCTAGGTGTTTTTCAAAAACTTCCAAAAAAAATTCGTTCTTGAATCATGTCTTCCCCATCTTCTTCCTCTGAACACTTAGATTTCAACTTCAATCGTTCCCCCACCGGTCCTTTGTCTTCAGGATATTCTAGTGAATCTGATACCTGTCTGGACTTTACTCCTTTTGACTATCTCACTACATCAAATAATGTATTAACTGATCCTCCTATTCATGATGATAATGAAGTTTTCATGTGGGTTAGTGAAGAAGACATTATTCCTCTGCCACTTGACGGAGACATGCTTGATGAAAGCATGTCCTCTGATGCTGTAGGCTCGCTTCCTAGCAACGGGTCAGACGAAGAGCTTGATAGAGACGATCCATTCTGGGAGTTCATCGGTGAAACAAAAAAAACCTCAAAAACAGGAAGATGATGAGGAAATAAGTGATGAAGAGGAAGAGCAGAAGAATGAAGACGATGCATCTGCTTATGATGATGATAATGACGAGGATTAGGATTTCCTGATCTTCTGATATTCAATTATATTTTGTCTTCTTTTAAAAGCTTTTAATTCTATTTTTTTGTAAGGTCTCTTTCTCACTATATTAACTTATAAGCTCTTTTAATTACATATCCAAGCTGCGACTGCTGCTCTTATACACTGCGACCATAGTCGCAGTCCTACTACGGATGCATTAATTAAAAAAATTCATACGTTATAGGCGGCTGAGACAAAAAGATACGGTGAACTGCGACTATAGAATCAGTCCTTATTCAGACAACAATCAAAAAAAAAGAACAAAAAAGAATATAAAATAATACATAAACTGTGATTATACTATCGCTCTCGTTAAATACTACGACCATAGTCGCGGTACTGCGATCATAGTCGCAGTCCATGGTCGCATAATATATGTAAAAACCAATTTAATTGTTCATAGGAGGATCGGACAAACATTTAGAAATTATACGAAGGACAGTATTTGATGACTAACGGTTGACAATTTATGGTCGCAGTTACTTAATCATTTATCAGTTCCCAATGCGACTATGGTCGCAATAATGTACTGTTTTGGAGTTCAAAGTAATTTAAAGTTATAGTGTATTAACTTTTAAACTGTTTTGGATAACTGAACAGTCACCTAGGAAGTATACAATTTTTGAGAAAAGGTAGAAAATAAGTTTGGGAGATATTCACGTGGTTTGAGAGCTTAAACCTTTTAGAATTCTGGGATTACAAATATATAAAGGGTCATCAGCAAAGGATTATAACATACTCAATTGTTTTTGCTGAAACTAGTTACTCTCACTATTCGGAAATACATTCAAAAATGTCATCTCCACCGTCTTCACCGGAAAGAAGCCAATCATCTAATGATGATTGGATGTATAGTTCTGAAGCGATGCCTCGCTACGGTTAGAGGATGAGCTTGATACAGACGACCCGTTATGGGAGTTCATTGATGAACCAAAATACTTAAATGAAGAGGAAGAAAGCGAAGAGGAGATTGTCGCTGAAGAGGTGGAAGGGACGGAAAGCGATACGGAAGACGAAAGCGGTCATACTCTTGACGACGAATCTGATTACGATGGTGATGACGAGGATTAGAAGTTTAAAAATTGTATTTTGTTTTTTTTAAATATATATGAATCTGTTTTCTAAGGTTAATTTTAAAATGAAGGATATATATGACTTTTTTTAAATTAAAGCAGTCATACTTTTTTTTAAATATATATGACTTTGATCGCAGTTATTGGACGAGTCTTAATAAAATACACTGCGACCTTGGTCGCAGTTGCTGGTCTTTAGTATTAATCCACAACACTGGGACCTTGGTCGCTATGCGTGTCAATAAAAAGGAAACACCATCCTAACGTACTGCGACCTAAGTCTCAGTAATTGTACTGCGACCTATATTGCAGATGCTGGCACTCTTTATCAATAACAACATATGCGTGTTAATATAAAGGAAACACCTACCTAACGTACTGCGACATAAGTCGCTGTCATTGTACTGCGACCCTAGATTGTAGATACTGGCCCTCTTTATCAATAACAACATTGCGACCTTGGTCGCAATTAACCATGTACACTGCGACCAAACTCTCTGTCTACATTATATACACAAAAAATAAACTATATAGGAGAACCTAGATCTGATAAAGAGAGGTAAGGAAATAGGGGGAAAAAATAATTTATAATCAATAACCTAAATCATATAAAGAGCGGCAAAAAGAAAGGGAAAAAAAATAATAATAAACAAGTCTGACAACGTGCGCTCAAAAAATTGCCTTTTGGGCAAAAAAATAATAAACAATAAGGAAAGTTAAAGAAAAAGTAGCTTTTCATAAGGGGTATTTGGTAATTTAACTTCTTCCTATAAGCGGGCCGCAAGTTACTGAGGTGACAAATTGAGCCACGTCACCGCAGGCTGAGAGAGTACTCTCAGCCCGCGGGCTGATATACATTTTTCTGATATATATATATATATATATATATATATATAATATATATATATATATATATATATATATTCTCATTCTAACTAAACAACCGACTCAAATTTATATTCGCATTCTAACCAAACAACCAACTCAAATTTAATTGATATCATATTTGTTTACTGATTTCGAGGTAAGTAACTCTTGTTTTTTAATATCTACAGTTAAAATTCATATTCTTTAGGTTAAAAAGATTAATCCTTCACTAGTAGAAAATTATGAATTGTTGGTTTCTGGGTTCAATCTGACAACTAATCAATATCACTGAAATATCAACAATCTAATTGGCCAGGTCGGCAAATATCAGGTGGGAGGTTTTCCGTTCAAATGAACGTTCCTTAATTAAGAACCACCTTTCAATTTCCTTCCTTGATTAAACACAAATTAGACTGATTTTATATCAGTCTCAATATACTGAATATCAGTATATCCCCTGTATAAAAAATTAATTCACTTATACAGTACTTGGAGTGAGGTACGCTTAAAGCGAATCTCCTTAAGACAATTACGTCCCCCGCACCAGTGCTAACGGGTTACTGGACGCTGGTCTCCCAAGATACAACACTCCTTCACGGTATTTGGATAGCACTACCAAATCACCGTACGGTCGAATCGTAGTTAACCAATACCTTCACAGGATTATTGAAGCAGCGGGATAAAGACAAATTTCGGGAGAATATTTGCCTTTACTTTGGAGGAGCACCCACTGTAGAGGAAGAAGGAAGGTTGACAAAGACAAATTTCGGGAGAATATTTGCCTTTACTTTAGAGGAGCACCCACTGTAGAGGAAGAAGGAAGGTTGAAGAATATTCCTCTTTAGAAGTCCCAGATTCAGACAACAATTCTATTAAAGAATCTGTTGAATTCCTGAGCCTTCTTTCAGAACGAATTTTGCAGAATCTCTTTTGGAAGTCGCTTTGGAAACTGAGTTACTGGTTTCCCACTTCCCTTTGGAAGTTACTTCAAGACTGAGAGAGAGAGAGAGAGAGAATCTCCTTTAGAAGTCTTGCTGTTGTTGTTCTTGGTGTTGTAGGTGTTGTGTTTGATTGAGAATTCGGAGCGCTATTTATAGCGCTCCTAGAGGGGCCAACGGGTCCGAACCCAACGAAAAGTTGCAACGGTTCGGTCTGAACCGTTGCAATGGTTCGACCCAACAACCGCAACTGTTGGCTATATCCAAACTGCCGCGACAGTCGTTGGCGGGTCGGTTCAGATCCGTATAGCGGAGCGGGTCGGTTCGGATCCGATAGCGGAGCAGGTCGGTTTGGATCCGGATAGCGGAGCGGGTATGCTCCGCGTAACCCATACCCGTGAGACCCAGTTCAAAAAGAACCAGGCCGGGTAGGGAACCCGGACTCGGACCCGGTCCCGAGCCTGGCCCGGCATCGAGCCCGGCGCCGGCCGGCCGCCGCCGCCGCCAGTGGCGGCGCACGCGCGCATGTGCAGGCATGGTTTCCTCCCAATCGCGCGCGAAAACTCCAAGTACCCAAAGGGCACGCCCTTTGTTCTCAATTTTCTCTATTTAGACACTACGAACTTCCATCCCATGGCCAATGTAGGACTAAATGCTTTTAGCTATCTTTAGTCCCATTTTGGCTTTGAATTAGGCAATCTTTAGACTTGAATATCTCATTTATTCGAAGTCGGAATTGAACATGTTAATATACCACGTTCATTCCCAATGGAAGGAGAACACACTCCAACCATCATCCAATTGATTCGATCAACGGATCTCGCTGTAATTCAATTCAAAGATTCACATATATATTCTTAATATTCCAACAATCCCCCACAATGAATGGAGATTCAAGGAATTGACACACAAAGAGTCTGACTCTATTGTGAAATGTACTTTAGAAAAAAAACTGCATCACGATAGGTGAACTAGGTCTTGAACCTTTCATAGCGAAAGCTTTATCAGACTTATTGGCTAATCAGTGAATTAGGTCTTGAACTGTTAGCCGTTAGTGTAAGCCAAGTCAACAAGCTTCACACAGTGACTTTTCAAATCAACTTTGGTTCTCGGTTGTGTCCATTTTGGCCCTGAACATTCTTGGTTTCAGAGAGTATCTTTAGGGAATAACAGCCTCCATAGAAATTCCCAAAGAGTCGACCCAACTCTATACTCACATAGGTGATCGTCCTATTAAGAGTAGTCTACTCTACTCCACTTGTTTAGTAACAAGATATAGGCATCATTAAAAGCGTTAAGCTTATCCTTAATCCACTTGTAGAAAAGCACTTATGTGCACCTTAGGAATGGATTGGAGTCAAGCTCCCAAGTGCTTACTTGCTGAGTCAATCATAACTAGTTTTTCCTCTTGAACTTAGTCCGTGGGATCTCCAGTCGCTAAGTGAGGTTTCCATTAAGCTGACTCGGTAAGGTTAGGCTTTTAGACCCATTCCCCTCGATGCCCAGTTTATATCGCTCTCCACTTAAACCTTTAGTAAGCGGATCCGCTAAATTATTCTTTGACGATACAAAGTCAATAGAGATAATTCCATTTGAGAGCAACTGCTTCACAGTATTATGTCTACGATGAATATGTCTAGACTTACCGTTGTATATAACATTTTGTGCCCTAGATATAGCTGCTTGATTATCGCAGTGTATACATATAGCGGGCACTGGCTTTTGCCATAATGGTATATCTTCCAAGAATTGTCGAAACGATTCTGCTTCTTCTCCAGCCTTATCTAAGGCTATGAATTCTGATTCCATAGTGGAACGGGCAATACATGTTTGCTTAGAAGATTTTTAAGATACCGCTGCTCCTCCTAGAGTAAATACGTATCCGCTAGTTGATTTTGATTCCTCAGAATCTGCAATCTAATTAGCATCACTGTATCCTTCAAGTACAGGTGGATACTGTCCATATCTCAAGGCATATTCCTTGGTATGTGATACGTAACCCAATACTCGTAGTAGAGCGGTCCAATGTTGATCACTAGGATTGCTAGTGTATCTACTTAACTTGCTTACAACATAAGCAATATCGGGTCTAGTGCAATTCATCGAATACATTAGACTTCCGATAATCTGAGAATACTCCAACTGACGTATTCCAGTTCCTGTATTCTTATGAAGGTAGACGTGTGGGAGAAAGGATTTGTATTCTCTTTTATCCCTTGATCCTTGAATCTTTCTATCATCTTATCCACGTAGTGAGATTGAGATAGACTGATTCCATCTGGTGTTCTGGTGATTTTAATTCCTAAAATTACATCAGTAAGCCCCATATCCTTCATGTCAAAACTGTTAGATAACATTCTTTTAGTGGACTTAATAATTTCAATATTAGTCCCAAGTATCAACATGTCGTCTACATAAAGACAAACAATGATACATGCATTTCTAACTATTTTCGTGTAAACACACTTATCGCATTCATTGATAGTGAATCCGTCTTTGATCATGACACTATCAAATTTCTCATGCCACTGTTTTGGAGCCTGCTTTATACCGTATAAGGATTTTACCAATTTACACACTTTGTGTTCTTGGCCCTTGACTATAAATCCTTCAGGTTGCTCCATATATATTTCTTCATTTAATTCACCATTTAAGAATGCAGTCTTGACATCCATTTGATGGATATCTAAGTTATGTGATACTGCAATTGCAATCAACATCCGAATGGATGTTATTCTTGTTACTGGTGAATAAGTATCGAAGTAGTCAAGTCCTTTTTGTCGATAACCCTTGGCTACTAATCTAGCCTTATATTTATCGATAGATCATCAGGTTTTAATTTTCTTTTGAAAATCCACTTACACCTAATTGGTTTACTGCCAGGTGGCAAGTGTGCCAATTCCTAAGTATGATTACTTAGTATGGATTCTATTTCGCTATTTATAGCTTCTTTCCACATTTGTGCTTCTGGGGTTGACATAGCCTCTTTAAATGTTTGAGGCTCGCTTTCAATAGCATATGCTATGAAATCTAGACCAAAAGATTTTGAGATTCTAGATCTCTGACTTCTTCTTGGTTCAATTTTCGCATTAACAATAGGTTCCTCGGGGCTTTCGTCCCTGAACGCCATCTCATGTGTTCTTTTCCCAGAAGTCTTATCTGTTTCCCGTTTATATGGAAAAATATCTTCAAAGAACACAACATCTCTAGATTTGATAATCATGTTTACATGAATATCTGGTATCTCTGATTTATGAACCAGAAATCTGTAGGCACTACTATTCAAGGCATAGCCTATGAATATGCAGTCCATAGTTTTTATTCCCAACTTAGTCTTTTTAGGTAATGGTGCTAGCACCTTTGCAAGGCACCCCCACATTTTGAGGTAATGGTAGGAAGGTGTCCTTCCATACCATAACTCAAATGGTATAAGATCAAGTTTCTTGTGGGGTACTCTGTTTAGAATATAATTTGCAGTTAACAGAGCTTCCCCCCACAAGTTTTGCGGAGCTCCAGAACTTACGAGCATGGAATTGACCATCTCCTTCAAAGTTCTGTTCTTCCATTCAGCAATTCCATTTTGCTGAGGAGTATATGGTGCCGTTGTTTGATGGATTATATCAAATTTAGCACATAACTCACTAAAATCATTTGATTCATATTCTCCGCCTCTATCGGATTTTAGAATCTTGATATACTTGTTGAGTTGATTCTCAACTTCGGCTTTATATGTTATAAACATATTCATTGCCTCATCCTTACTGTTTAAAAGATACACATAACAGTATCTTGTACAGTCATCAATAAAAGTAATAAAATACTTTTTACCACCTCTAGTTGGTATAAACTTCAAGTCACACAGATCGCTATGAATTAACCCTAAAGATTCTGTATTTCGATCTATTGAGTGAAATGAATTTTTCGCCAACTTGGCCCCAACACAAATCTCACACTTGCGAATTTCTTCCAAGTTGAATTTAGGAATATATCCCAGATTAGACAAGTTCTTTAATGACTTGTAATTTACGTGCCCTAATCTAGCATGCCATAAAATAGGAGACTCAAGCAAATAAACAGAAGTTTTTCCTTTATTTATAAGCTTTGGGTACAAATACACAGACTTTTTATCTACCACTGCAACATTGGCTTTAAAAGGTCCGTCAACAAGATAACCCTTTCCCACATACATCCCTCCCTTAGTAAGTACAAATTTATCTGATTCAAAAATCATTCTAAATCCTTTCTTACTAAGTATTGATCCAGAGATCAGATTCTTGCGGATATCTGGAACATGTAGCACATCGTTCAGAGTAAGCTTTCTCCCCGATGTCCACTTCAAGATGACCTTGCCTTTTCATTCAACCTTTGAGATGGCTGAATTTCTCATGAATAGTTGCTCATCTTGCTCCAGTTTTTGATATTCAGAGAATAATAATTTCTCAGAGCAGATGTGCTGAGTAGCCCCAGTGTCTACCCACCAATCCTTATTATTGGTTTCAGATTCACCTCTGACACCACAGCTGAAAGGCTTGGCGATGCATGGTCGGTCAAGTTTGCCTGTGGATGGCTTTTCTTGTTCTTTTTGAGATGGCTGCAACATTCATTCGCCTTATGCCCCTCTTTGTTGCAAATGTAGCAGGTTCCCTTGAAGCGCATGTTCTTGCCTTCTTGGACCTTGCCTTTGTACCCCTGGGAAGTCTTCTTCCGCTTTAAGCCTTTGGAAGTAGACGCTTTCCCCTTTGAGTCTTCGATCACATTGGCTTTTGCTTCATAGGAGTTCTTACAGCTCCTTTTCTCGGACTTTCTGTTGTCCTCCTCGATTCGAAGCCTCACAATGAGATCTTCCAACTTCAGCTCCTTTCGCTTGTGCTTTAGGTAGTTCTTGAAATGTCTCCACGCAGGTGGGAGTTTCTCCACGATAATAGCAACCTGAAAGGTTTCAGGTAGAATCATACCTTCGGCTTCTATCTCGTGCAAGATAAGTTGGAACTCTTGCACCTGACTGATTACAGTCTTTTATATGTATTTTAAAAATATGAAAGATTTTTTTACAGATAGAAGTAAATTTTATTTATAACATAATATGGTCAGAAAGAGACCTTACAAAAAAAGAGCATTAAAAGCTGTCAACAGAAGATAAAATAACGTTGAATATCAGAAGATCAGGAAATCCTAATCCTCGTCGTCATCACCATCATAAGCAGATTCGTCGTCTTCATTCTCCTCGTCTTCTTGTTCATCACTTATTTCCTCATCATCTTTCTGTTTTTGAGGTTTTTTTGTTCATCGATAAACTCCCAGAATGGATCGTCTCTATCAAGCTCTTCCTCCGATCCGTGTCGAGAAAGCGAGCATCCAGGATCAGAGGACATGCTTTCATCAAGCATGTCTCTGTCAAGTGGCTGAGGAATAATTTCCTCCTCACTAACCCATATGAAAACTTCATCATACTCATGAAGAGGAGGATCAGTTAAAATATTATTTGATGTAGTGAGATAGTCAAAAGGAGTGAAGTTCAGACTGGTATCAGATTTACTAGAATACCCTGAAGAAAGAGGACCGTGGGGGAATGATTGAAGTTGAAATCTGAGTGTTCAGAGGAAGAAGATGGGGAAGACATGATTCAAGAATGAATTATTTTCTGGAAGTTTTTGAAATCAAATTGAAAAGGAAGAGCAAAAATATAGTTTTTAGATATGAGATAATATATTAGTTACAACACTATATAAAGGTAAAGAATGTGAAAGAATATGAATAGTAATAATAATTGTTATAGGTGACGGTTGAGTATGGGAAGAAGTGGTAAAAAAATTAAATATTTAATTGAAGAGTTATGGCGGGAGAATCCGAAGAGTTTCTTTTTTCCAGAAGTTTACTACGTGAAGTACAAATTAACTTTTTTTAGAATGTTTTCCCTATATCTTTAGATTACGTGTGGTGCTCATCTTTCCTTTATCGAGATTAATATTAGTGCATCTCTTTTTTCGAGACTGTTGTTGTATCACGGTAGATAGAATATTAATTACTTCATTTAATTCAGTGTAATTAATATAGTATTTTTATAAAATGTGATATATGCGAACTCATCTCAGGGTCGCAGTGCTAATCTACTTTGTAAACTTATAAAAAATCTGTTACATAAGGCATTCGAAAAAAGATTGCGACTTTGGTCGCAGTGCTGAAAAAAGATTGCGACTTTGGTCGCTGTTCTGAACAAGGTCGCAGTGCTGAACGATAGCATGTTTCGTCTGTTATTTTTATGGGAATAAGGAATGCGACTAGGGTCGCAGACGTGATATAAAAAAGAACGTGATATAAAAAAAGAATGCGACTAGTGTGATATAAAAAGTTTTTGTTATACTATGACTGCGACTAGTGCCGCAGTCGTCATATAAAATTGAAAGTTATATTGTATTAATTCTGCTACGATGGTCGCAATGTTCGAAAGTTTTATTATACTATGACTGCGAATACGATCGCAGACTTTGTAAAATGGTAAGAATTCTGTTACATAAGGCATGTGAAAAAAGACAGCGTCTGTCGTCGGAGTGCTGAACGATATCATGTTTCGTCTGTAGTAGAATTAAGAATTTTATAACTGTAGATATATTTCAGCTGAAAATTCTGTAGGTAAATTTTGTTTGTGGATGAGTTTATGCTAGTTTAGAAGTAAAAAAGGGGTATTTTTGTCAATTTGTTTCACGATTGTTCAGGCGGGATTTTTTTAATTTTTTTGGCGCCTACACTCTGCGGCCGATATGTGGCATATATTCAGCCACGTTACTGCCGGCTGAGAAACTCTCTCAACCGTCGACTGAGGTACAGTAACCCCTATATATATGTATATATATATGTGTATATATATATATATGTATATATATGTGTGTGTGTGTGTGTGTGTATATATATATATATATATATATATATATATATATATATATATATATATATATATATATATATATATATATTCTCATTCTAACTAAACAACCGACTCAAATTTATATTCCCATTCTAACCAAACAACCAACTCAAATTTAATTGATATCATATTTGTTTACTGATTTCAAGGTAAGTAACTCTTATTTTTTAATATCTACGGTTAAAATTCATATTCTTTAGGTTAAAAAGATTAATCCTTCACTAGTAGAAAATTATGAATAAAGTTTAGAAAATGAGACAATTATATGCTAATTGCAAGATTTCGTATTCATTTCTATCCGAGCTAAGTCATGAACTTGAAAATTGTTCATAGAGATACATAATTACACAAGATTGTTTTCTGCTATTATGCATAATACAAATAGAGACAGTGTAAGAAGGATAAAATTGGATTGATGGTTGTCGTATTGAATTGAGTAGTTATCATTAATAATTACTATGAGCTAAATCAACAGATCTCTAATCAATGGATTACTAGTTTCGTATGAGAAACTGATGAGATTAAATGATTTGGATCTCCCGGCAGGCGGGTATTGGACAAGACTCATGAGATATTACTCGACCACTCAAAGATGTTCGGGTGGGTTTTATCGGTAGAGACATCCATGAATGTTATTGAGCTCACGTGATTTTTTGGACCTATCTGGATGTATCCAGTTGGGGATTACTGTACCATTTCAGACATATTTGGATAATACCAACAGGGTTATTTTCACTGTTGGCTAGTAAGTATATGGATCTTGTTGGGGGAGGAGGTCGTCGAAGAGTCGACGAAGAAGAGAAGTCGAGGAAGTCGACTGAAGAAGGAAAAAATCAGAATTCACAGCAGCAAAACAGCAGCAGAACAGTACTTCCAGCAGGAGCACGGTCGACCGGGGGTCGACCGTCGGCAGAAGCAGGCGCACGGTCGACCGGCCCAGTCGACCGTGGTGCACAAACGTGCACAACGTGCACAGAGGGATGGCGATCGACCGGACCGGTCGACCGCAGGAAGGGAGCGGTCGACCGAGCGGTCGACCGACTGAAGTGACCCAACTCTCTATTGGGCGCCCGGTCGACTGCCCGGTCGACTGGCGCATGGGTCGGTCGACCGGCCGGTCGACTGACAGTCGGGTCTGCTGTTTTTCGGGAAGGGTTATTTTGAACCCTATTTAAAGGTCTGTTGTATTTTCTAGGGTTTGTATCTTTGAGAAGGGTTTTGTGTGTAATCAGGGAGGAGAGTAGAGTAGAGGCAGAACTCTCCCGATCCCCATTGCTGTAAGTTGTATTGATTAGTTGAAATCAATAAAACCCTGCCCCTTTCATTGCCCCGAGGACGTAGGCATTGAGGCCGAACCTCGTTAAATCGTTGTTTTCGTGTGCTTTCTCTGTTTGTGATATTTATGCTGTTTTGGGAGATTGTTCTTCGTGCTTGAGAGATTCAGGGATTCCTCTGTAGGGTTGTTGTCGTAGGCGCAACAAGTGGTATCAGAGCTTCCCAGGTTTCGCTTGGGATTTGTCTGGAGATTCGGAGGGCTCGGGATCTGATTCGGTGGAGATCGTGTGTCGATCTCAGATCAGAGGTATTCGTGTTCGTGGGATTGTGTGTAGATCTCAGGAGAACGCAAGGAGGGCTCGTGGAATCTGTGGTGGAGTAGATCCAGTGAGAAACTCAATCTAGGGTTTCAGGGAAAAGGTAAAAATCTAATTTTTATCGAAGTAGTGATCTATTTCCAGTTGATTGATTTTTCGCATAGATAGAGGATCAAGTAATTTAAATGGCAGAAGAAATTACTTCGGTTAAGACCATGAATCCTCATCCGAGGATTGATGTAGTCAAGTTCAATGACACAAATAATTTCGGGATGTGGAGATGTGAGGTTATAGATGCCCTGAATGCATTGAACCTCGAGGATACTCTCCTACTGGAGAAGAAGAGGAGCACGACCATTGATGAAGAGTGGGCAAAGATGAATAGGTCAGCGTGTGGGTTGATTCGTTCATGTTTATCGCAAGACATAAAATATCTTGCACAACTTGAGACGTCGGCGAAGCATCTGTGGGAAACCCTTGAGAAGAAATACCTGACGAAGAGTGTTGAGTCAAGGTTGCAGCTTAAGAGTAAGCTGTACAGATTTCAGATGAAGAAGGGGAGTACAGTGAATGAGCACATCAACCGATACACGAAGCTTCTTACAGACTTTGTGAATGTGGATGTCATTGTAGAAGAGGAGGACAAGGCGATCATCTTCCTGAACTCACTCCCGGAGGAGGAGTATGAGACATTCACTCTGACCTTTATCAATGGTAGGCAGACTCTGGACTACCATGAGGTGTCGTCTGCACTGACAAGTTATGAGACGAGGAAGAAGGAGAGACATCCTTCTCAGTCAAGCTCATCGGCGGAGGCGCTGGAAGTAAGAGGCGTGGGTTCATCAAAGAAGGGCAAGGAAGAAAGAGGAAGATCAAAGTCCAGGCCGGGTTTCAGGATCTCAAAAGAAATCAGTGTGCCTTCTGTAGAGAGATAGGGCACTGGAAAGTGGACTGTCCAAAGTTCAAGGGAAAGAAGAAGGAGTCAAAGGCTGAAACAAATCTTGCAAAAGTGACGAATACTCAGAGGAGCAGTTCACAGGAGATGGATCAGATTCGGACTCGTCAGGTTTCTCGTTTTCAGTCATTTCTCCCATCATTGGTAACTCATGGAAAGATGAGTGGATTTTGGATACAAGTACAACATACCATGCATGCCCTAATCGGGGTTGGTTTTCTAACTTTAAGAAGCTGGAGGGGTGTTCGGTCGTTATGGGCGACGATCACTCATGTAGCATGGAGGGTGTAGGTACAATCCGAATTAGGATGTTTGATGGGACAGTAAGGGAGTTGAAGGGAGTGAGGTATGTACCTCAGTTGAAGAGAAATCTAATCTCCGTGGGAACTTTAGAAGCATCGGGCATGGTGATATCAGTTCGAGATGGTGATCTCAGGATGATCAAGGGCTCGATGGTGGTGATTAAGGACGTCCGCCGAGGCAATCTCTACTACTTGAAGGGTAGTACGATTACGGATCAGGTGGAGACTCGAGTTCCTCAGATGATGGTGGCCCGGAGGTCTGGCAGGGAAAGTCGAACAGGAAGAAGAAAAATCTTTACGAGCTCCTGCAAAGATGGAATCGCTGGAAGGTGCTGCTACCTGCAAGTTGGAAGGTGGTGGACATAGCGTTCTGGACAAGAAGAAGGTGAGATTCAACACCAGTACTCACTACAATGAAGGTCTTCTTGATTGTATTCACATGAGCATATGGGGACCTGCTAAGACGGCATCGCTTGGAGGTCACAGGTACTTTGTCTTTTTTGTTGATGGTTCATCTAGGCAGGATTGGATATATCCTAGAGACAAAGGGGTGAAGCCCTAGATGTGTTGGTGAAGTGGAGAGGAAGAATGGAGAAGCAGATAGGTAGAAGGTAAAGGAGCTTCATATTGGTAATGTTGGAAAAGACATGAACCAATTCCTACGATTTGGCCAGAACACAGGTATTGCTACTCACTTCACAACAGGTACAGATGGGTTGGCTAAAGATGTAGTCCGTTCCTTGCTGGAGGAGGTTCGGCGGTTGTTGTCTAATGCAGGATTATGAAGGTTCACCTAGAGGGGGGGTGAATAGGTGATGGCTAATCTAATGGTCACTTAATGCTTAATAATGCAAATAATGTGGAAGCTAAAAACAAATTATGACCTAACTAAACTTTTATACTAAACACCACGTATAACCAAAGAGTGTTGCCGAATTCCCCGTGAAGGGCTCTGGACAAACTCCTCTAGATTCCCCTTGAATGGGTTGAGGTACCACGTTGGCTCTCTTGGTTGAATACAAGTGTTAGCAAACAATCCCACGCATGTATATCAATTTAAGCACACAAGTATATCAAGCATATAAAGATTTACACTATAATTGAATGCAAGATATAAGTAAGGGAGAGAGAGAGAGAGAGAAAGGGCAATCGCAAACACAAGGGTATGTTTCGAGGTTCGAGCACACTTGCTCTACATCCCCGCCTTCGACATACGAAGGATTTCCACTATGCAAGATCCCAATGGATCTCTCCTCGGTGCCGCAACACCTACAAGCCCTCGGACTCCCTAGTCCCGTACACACGCAAGCTCACTAGCTCGCCGAGGCCGCACCTCGAAACAACCAAGTCCGCACCCGAACTCAAAACAACACGGACACACACGTCCGCCTCCTCAAAGGAACAAAGAAAAGATCTTTGGTGATCTAAACACTTTGATCACCACTAAAAACTCTCACTACAACACTCCTATAAGATGAATAGCTCAATGGATGCTCAAGTGTTTGTGTGAGAAAACAAGGAAAGAATCTTTGGTGAAAACTCAAGAAAATCTCTTTTACACTCTTGATAAACTCTTCTTTTAATTGGAAGTAATGGCTCTAATTTTGTGGAGAAAAACCTCTGGAATGAATGGGAAAAACTGGCTCTAAAACTATCTCCCAATCTTCTAGAAAACAGCCCCCAAATGAACCTTTATATAGAGTCTGGAAAACTAGCCGTTGGGGTACTGTCAGGCCTGCCGGTCGACCGGGTCGGTCGACCACCAACGGTCAGAAATCTGATCGTTGGAGTCGACCGCCCGGGTCGACCGAGCCACTGGAGCAGAGAGTCGAACTCTCTGTCGGTCGACCCGTACGGTCGGCCGAACTTTCCAGAGAGTAGAGCTCTCTGGAGCGGTCGACCCGTACGGTCGGCCGTCCTCTAGTGCACAAAGGCGTGCACATCTGTGCACGTCGGTCGACCGGTCCGGTCGGCCGACTTCAGGATTAGTCGACTATATAGTCGACTTATCTGAAGCCTGAAACAGTTTTCTGGGATTAAAAAGTTAGTCTTTTTGGCTCAAATAAAATCCCATAAAATACATAAAAAATCTACAAAAATAGTTTTACCAATATACTTTGATATACAAACATGCTTGCACAAAATCAAGGCATGTTATAAAAGATTGGACTATTTTTGTAACTTGAAAATATTTGGCTCATGATGAAAACTGTATTTTCCAAAACAATATTTTTCCAAAACATGTTTTTCCAAATCTTCATCAAATACAAAAACAAGATATACTTTTAAGGCATAGTGTGTATGGATATGATCCACTACACAATCATAATGAAATATCTATGTTTTTGTCATAAAGCTCTAAACTTGGTTTTGGTTAAAAGATAAGTATATGAGAAACACCAAAAACCAAAATAGTATTTTCTAAACTAGAAAATCTTTTGTAAAACAAAACTATCAAGAGTGTGTGTGCATGGTATACTTGAGCAATCCACCAACTACTCTATCCTTTACATTTTAACTAAAACAAAAAATCTTATACCTAGACACAAGTCTTGATCTTGAAGTCTTCCCTTGAAGTCTTCTCATCATCTTGACTTGGTCCAAGCTTGATCCAAAAGCTCCTTGGATCACACCGTGCTAGCTCCAAATCTTGACATTTTATCCTTTGTTGAGCTATGCACCTACTAAGATCTTGATAATGAATCTGTCACTAATTAAACAAGATCATTAGTAAACATAACTTCATGAGTTGATCATCATCAAAACTAGGGTGATAGGCCTTTGGGCCAACAATCTCCCCCTTTTTGATGATGACAAAACTCATGAAGTTATATATGCATGGATTAAAGTAAAACTTCAAAGAAGCTCCCCCTTAACTCATGCATAACATAAATAATAATATATGACAATGAAGCTCATAAATATGTATGCAAATGTATGGAGATAAAACATATCAAATTCTTTTTCTCCTATTTGCAAAACAAGTATGCATATAAACTCAAGTATGCATATAAACTCAAAATCTTTCTCCCCCTTTTTGTCAATCATCAACAAAGGGTTCAAAGTAAAATCAAATCAAACAAATTTTTCTCCCCCTTTTTGTCAAAAAACAAAAAGATCAAGAAGGGGTTAAACAAATCAATTAATAAAGATTTATATGCGATATACATTCATGAAGAGGAAGACGCTAAGTTAGCTTCCCTACACATATGCATTACATGAAGAAGGGATGACAAGCCCTAACTCACATAACACATATTATGTAATGCATAAGAAGAGATGTGAAGCTCCCCCTACACACGTATATCATATAAAGAAGAGTTGTCAAGCTCCTCAATTTATAATATACTCAACATGAATCTATATGTAAGAGAGATGTTAAGCTCTCCTTGCATATAAGAAATACAAATCAACAACATTTTTTTAATTTTTTTAAAAAAATTTTTAAAGGTATCAGAGCTCTTGTAAAACAAACAAAATTTTAAGATACCAAATCGAAAATAATCATTATTGTAAAACATATTGATACCAATTGAAATTTAACAAATATGAAGTTGAAGCATTTTGATATCAATGGAAAACATAATGATCCAAAATTTTATTTTTCATCATAAACTTTGTGTTTTTTTTTTAAATGTGAGCCAATTGTAAGTTAAGAACATGAAAATCATATATATGTATGAAATAAGTATACCAATTGACATTGATACATACATATATAAGAAAATAAAATATGAGTATATACAAAATAAGTTCATATTGATACCAATTGAAACGATTCAAAGATACCAATAGACATAACAATAAGATCAAGTATATAACTCATAACCTACCACCCTTCATATGCTCAAGATAGAAGATTTTCAATGAAACATACAAGGCATAATCGCCCATCCATCCTCCCATAGATGGTAGGGGTTTTCAAAAATAGATTTGAAAATATTTTAGCATTGAAAATCACTACCAAATGAGGAACAATAACTAGTTATAATAATTTTTGAAAAACTAGTTAAAGATCCTTCAAAAATATGAAATCAAAGCATATGTATTTCATGAATCATGCTAAGTACATAAAAGTTCAAGCACTCATAGTCCATAAAGCTCAAAATTATCTTGAAAAGTAAAAGATGAGTGTTCAAAGGTTATGTAAATGGCATTTTCATGAAAATGGTCATTGAAGCTCAAAAAGATGAATAACATTTTATAAAACATGAAAATTTATTTTTCTTAAAAATAATACACTTCTAGGCATATGTATGATTTATCCAATCCTAACAATACACATATATATCCCAAACATAAAAGAGTCTATCAAATGTATTTGCATGAAGGCAAGAGACTCACGGGTATACATGTATATTTATTAGATTTGAATACAAAATACATATACATGAAGTAAAACATGAAAATAGGTAAAACAAGTGTAAATGAAAGAATCATCAAAACTAGGCTATACATATGCATATAGTGGGTACAAATGAGCATGAAGTGCAAACATATATGAATCAATTTGTTCTCACTATTTGTACATGTATAAATCCAAGTTTTGACAAATACTACATCTAAACAAGATTTTACCACATGAAGCACAATAAATCATGAACATGCTATATGATGTCAAAAATGAATAAGCATGTAAATAAAAAGTAGGAGTTTAGAGATCGTTACCAACTCCAAAGCTCCAAATATGGTGGTTGTCCCACCAAAACTCCTTGATAGCGATGCATCTATATATGTGTCCATCAAATCCAAGTGCATCCACCATCAAGACACCAAATCTCTCACGTCTTGAGAGATCCCTCACCTACATCAAAAACATGGGGTGGGGATTTTGGTACCCATTTTTTCTTGGGTCCTTGGGGGTTAGCTTGGTAAGGCACCCAAACATTTTTATGATTAGCAAAATTTGAAACATGCAACTTATCAAAACAAAATTTTTCTAGATGGCCTTTGCGGCCACAATGTGTACACTTGTACACCTTAGGATGCTTATGTGAATGTTTGTGATCGTGTTGTGCAACATAAGCAAATGCATGATGTGAGTGTGCATGAATATGGGGAACTTGTTTCTTTTGAAACAAGGATTCCAATCTAGTATGGTTAAATGCACAAGAGTTCAAAGTTGAACTTAAACAATCCATTTTATTTTTCAAATTCTTAATCTCACTATTATCAATGGTGGCATGTAAAGACATGTGAGATAAAGAGTCATTTTTCTTCTTTTTAAAAACTTTTTCTTTTTCCTTTTCTTTTTCAAAAATTTTCTTTTTCAAAGAGTTGTTTTCTTGAAAAATAATTTCCTTTTGAGTTTCCACCAAAATAATTTTATCTTTCAAAATCGTGTTCCCTTCACAAAGATCATTTAATTTAGACATAAGGGAAACATTCTCATTTTTCAAAACATTATTTTCTTTTTCTAAACATGCAATGTTACTTCTAAATGTATCATGTTCTACATGCATGCAATCAAGTTTCTTTTTCAAATTTTTATTATCTTTCTTAATCATGTCATATTTTTCAAGCAATAATTGACAAAATGTAGAAAGCTCTTCATATGACATGTTATTATCCTCATCCTCGGATTCGGAAGTTACCTCAAGGGGGTTATCCCCTTGGATCATATAGCACAAGTTGGAGGTGTTGCTTCCAACGTCCGAATCGCTCCCCGCATAGTATTGATCTTTTTCACCGAGGGAGATGAGGGTATTCCAAACTACAAAAGCCGAATCAAAGTTAGAAACTCTAGATAAATAAACATCATCTAGGGTAGACTTTAAAGCATTAAGGGCTTTTGCATTAGCCTCAAAATTCTTACCATCTAAACAATATGCATTATTAGTAGTGGCAAGATAAACATGAATGCCTAGGGCTTTGAGGTACAAGGACATCTTCACCTTCCATATATGGATGTTAAGAATGTCAAACATGGGTGGTGACATGAAGTCCATGGTGTGTGTACAAAATATGTGATTAGCCTAAAAATGAGGATCTTTAACTCTAGGTTGTTAGACCCAAATCAGAGTACCAAGCTCTGATACCAATTGAAGGTTCACCTAGAGGGGGGGTGAATAGGTGATGGCTAATCTAATGGTCACTTAATGCCTAATAATGCAAATAATGCGGAAGCTAAAAACAAATTATGACCTAATTAAACTTTTACACTAAACACCATGTATAACCTAAGAGTGTTGCCGAATTTCCCGTGAAGGGCTCTGGACAAACTCCTTAAGATTCCCCTTGAATGGGTTGAAGTGCCGCGTTGGCTCTCTTGGTTAAATACAAGTGTTAGCAAACAATCCCATGCATGTATATCAATTTAAGCACACAAGTATATCAAGCATATAAAGATTTACACTATAATTGAATGCAAGATATAAGTAAGGGAGAGAGAGAGAGAAAAGGCAATCGCAAACACAAGGGTATGTTTCGAGGTTCGAGCACACTTGCTCTACATCCCCGCCTTCGACACACGAAGGATTTCCACTGTGCAAGATCCCAATGGATCTCTCCTCGGTGCCGCAACACCTACAAGCCCTCGGACTCCCTAGTCCCGTACACACGCAAGCTCACTAGCTCGCCGAGGCCGCACCTCGAAACAACCGAGTCCGCACCCGAACTCAAAACAACACGGACACACACGTCCGCCTCCTCAAAGGAACAAAGAAAAGATCTTTGGTGATCTATACACTTTGATCACCACTAAAAACTCTCACTACAACACTCCTATAAGATGAATAGCTCAATGGATGCTCAAGTGTTTGTGTGAGAAAATAAGGAAAGAATCTTTGGTGAAAAACTCAAGAAAATCTCTTTTACACTCTTGATAAACTCTCCTTTTAATTGGAAGTAATGGCTCTAATTTTGTGGAGAAAAACCTCTGGAATGAATGGGAAAAACTGGCTCTAAAACTATCTCCCAATCTTCTAGAAAACAGCCCCCAAATAACCCTTTATATAGAGTCTGGAAAACTAGCCGTTGGGGCACTGTCAGGCCTGCCGGTCGACCGGGTCGGTCGACCGCCAACGGTCAGAAATCTGACCGTTAGAGCCACGGTCGACCGCCCGGGTCGACCGAGCCACTGGAGCAGAGAGTCGACCCGTACGGTCGGCCGTCCTCCAGTGCACAAAGGCGTGCACATCTGTGCACGTCGGTCGACCGGTCCGGTCGGCCGACTTCAGGATTAGTCGACTATATAGTCGACTTATCTGAAGCCTGAAACAGTTTTCTGGGATTAAAAAGTTAGTTTTTTGGCTCAAATAAAATCCCATAAAATACATAAAAAATCTACAAAAATAGTTTTACCAATATACTTTGATATACAAACATGCTTGCACAAAATTAAGGCATGTTATAAAAGATTGGACTATTTTTGTAACTTGAAAATATTTGGCTCATGATGAAAACTGTATTTTCCAAAACAATATTTTTCCAAAACATGTTTTTCCAAATCTTCATCAAATACAAAAACAAGATATACTTTTAAGGCATAGTGTGTATGGATATGATCCACTACACAATCATAATGAAATATCTATATTTTTGTCATAAAGCTCTAAACTTGGTTTTGGTTAAAAGATAAGTATATGAGAAACACCAAAAATCAAAATAGTATTTTCTAAACTAGAAAATCTTTTGTAAAACAAAACTATCAAGAGTGTGTGTGCATGGTATACTTGAGCAATCCACCAACTACTCTATCCTTTACATTTTAACTAAAACAAAAAATCTTATACCTAGACACAAGTCTTGATCTTGAAGTCTTCCCTTGAAGTCTTCTCATCATCTTGACTTGGTCCAAGCTTGATCCAAAAGCTCTTTGGATCACACTGTGCTAGCTCCAAATCTTGACATTTTATCCTTTGTTGAGCTATGCACCTACTAAGATCTTGATAATGAATCTGTCACTAATTAAACACAAGATCATTAGTAAACATAACTTCATGAGTTGATCATCATCAAAACTAGGGTGATAGGCCTTTGGGCCAACAGATTAGACAGGTCGTTTTGGGCTGAGGCGACTGAGTATGTTAGCCATCTCATGAACAAATCGACTGCGATAGGAGGTAAAACTCCATTGGAAATTTGGTCTGAAAAAGCTGCTCAAGATCATGGTGCGCTGCGGGAGTTTGGAAGTCCGGCCTACTTCAGTGCCAAGAATGGCAAGGTGAATCCGCGAGCAAAGAGGTTTGTCTATTTGGGCGTCAAGAGAAACAACTACAGGTTTTGGGACCCCGAAGACAAGAAGATCGTGATGAGCAGGAATGTCACTTTTGGAGAGACTTCAGCGTTGAAGTCCACCGTCTCTCAGCAGGCGGAGAGGACGAAGACCAAGGTTGGATCGCAGCAGGTGGAGGTTGATGCTACTCCATCATCTCCAGTTGGTTCGGCATTGGAGGAGACTTCACCGGATGTGACACCGGGTGGAGATCATGAAGCTAAGGGTGATGCTGAACAGGTTGAAGACATTGCTCAGGATGTCGAGTTGTTTGCAGCCATTGGAACCAAGGTAAAACCATGCTTGTGGGTAAAGAAGCATGAATCTCAAGCTTGTGATCGCGACAAGCTGAAGTTGAAGGCCGTTGTTCTCCATGATGGTTGTGAGGAGGTTCATATGACTCAGTCTGACAGGTCCGCTGCTGCAAATACAGGTACCAGTGTTCGAGCTTGATGAAGCTCATTTTTAATGAACTACGGTTGGCTTGATCATTTTGGGCAAAGGTACGTAGGCAGTCGTAAAGGCGCAGCCATTTAGTGATGCAACTCTTATGAAGCTATTTTGGGTTCTCGAGAAGCTGTTTGGATCTTCATGTAGAAGTGAAGAGTTATGGCCGATGGATCTTCACGTAGAGGTGGAGAGGTTTCACGTAGAGGTGAAGCGTTGTGGCCAGTTGGATCTCACGTAGTAGTGAGATGTTGTGATCTCGATAAACAAGTTAATCTTCCGGTGAGAAGATGTTGAGCTTGCATAAGGAGGGGTGTGCATCCAGTTGAAGCCGATGATGTTTGGTGTGCTCTACATAGACTTGGTGGACCGTCAGTGGAAGACAGGTAGACTAGATAGAGCTAGTCAGTTGGAGAGTCAGTGTTGGCTTGTGAGGAAGTCTTCATGAGGTCGTGAAGTTGTGGAGTAGAAGCCACAGTTTGGTGATCGGCATGTATGGAAGTTCTCCTAAGGTGAAGTGTAGGAAAGGCATGTGTGGTGCTTTCCAGTGGATAGCTGAGCTAAAGATTCCAAGCCGAGATCGTGTGTCGATTTCGCCGAGATCGTGTGTCGATTTTGTTCGGTGCGCGCAAGCCGAGACGTGTGTCGATTTCGCCGAGATCGTGTGTCGATTTCGCCAGGTGATAGACTGGGGTTCGTTGGAGATCGGCTCAGATTTTGGAAAAATCTTCACCGAGGTGGAGAATGTTGGGGGAGGAGGTCGTCGAAGAGTCGACGAAGAAGAGAAGTCGAGGAAGTCGACTGAAGAAGGAAAAATCCAGAATTTAGCAGTAGCAAAACAACAGCAGAACAGTACTTCCAGCAGGAGCACGGTCGACCGGGCGGTCGACCGTCGGTAGAAGCAGGCACACGGTCGACCGGCCCAGTCGACCGTGGTGCACAAACGTGCACAACGTGCACAGAGGGATGGGGGTCGACCGGTCCGGTCGACCGCAGGAAGGGAGCGATCGGCCGACTGAAGTGACCCAACTCTCTGTTGGGCGCCCGGTCGACTACCCGGTCGACCGGCGCATGGGGTCGGTCGACCGGCCTGTCGACCGATAGTCGGGTCTGCTGTTTTTCGGGAAGGGTTATTTTGAACCCTATTTAAAGGGCTGTTGTATTTTCTAGGGTTTGTATCTTTGAGAAGGGTTTTGTGTGCAATCAGGGAGGAGAGTAGAGCAGAGGCAGAACTCTCCCGATCCCCATTGCTGTAAGTTGTATTGATTGGTTGAAATCAATAAAACCCTGCCCCTTTCATTGCCCCGAGGATGTAGGCATTGAGGCTGAACCTCATTAAATCGTTATTTTCGTGTGCTTTCTCTGTTTGTGATATTTGTGTTATTTTGGGAGATTGTTCTTCGTGCTTGGGAGATTCATGGATTCCTCTGTAGGGTTGTTGTCGTAGGCGCAACAGATCTGACAAATTCATGTTCATCAACTGTTCATCTCTCAATAATCAGAGCTCTAACTCCCCAACTCCAATTGCCAAATTTGACATACCATATTTCAATTTTTTTCCCTTGGAGAGAGGAAGAAAATTTAAAAATTATTAACTATGAACAAAACTGATAACATGCTTTTCACATGTTAGAAATTCTCAACCAGAAAAGATGTGAAAAGAATTGTCCACGAAATTTTATAGAAAATTAATATTATATGCTATATGTAGTAGAACATGAAAATGATTACAACTAAAAGTAGAGGCATCAAGACTCAGAGTCTGCAGATCTCGAGACAGGGTTGTGGCCAGTTAGCAGCAAACTAGAAATAAATCGGGGAGACATATATTAGAACCCATCTCTTTATTATGTGTAGCCATGACATAGTTCACACCTCAGAATTTGCAGGCACTAAGTTTAGGGTCAGCCCTATCACTAGGCAAGTGAGACAACCGCCTAGAACCTCATCTAATGGAGAGGCCTCAATTTACCCATATGATACCATATATTTAGGAGAAAAAATAATGTATAAAATTAATCTCATTGCTTTTTTAATTGCATGCACATGTGGCACAGTGGTTGTTGGCTCAAAAGCCCATCACTCTAGTTTTGATGATGATTAACTCATATAGTTATGATACTAATGATCTTGTATTTATTAAGTTTCAGATATTCAATTAAGATCTTAGTCGGTGTTTAGCTTCAACAAAAAATTCGAAGTCAGTTTTGAAGCTATCATATGTTAATCCATGAGCTAGTTTGGATTAAGTCGAGATGGAGAAGAAGATTTTCAAAGAAGATTTTCAAGAAGACTTGAGCTCTAGTTTGTAAGTTTAAAATTTTTTATTTTGGGATAAATGTAAAGGATATAGTTGTGGATTGCTTAAGCTCATACACACACGAAATTTATATGTTAAATATTTGTGTTTTTTATTTAACCGCTTTAACTTCAAAAGATTATGTTTACATGGTTTTTATCTCAATAGAATAAATTTTATAGTTTGCAATATGTGTTGGATTCTATCCACACATATATGAGCTTCATATGTTTATAGAAACTTATTTCTATGAGTTTTGGTTTATCACGAATATATCTTTGTATTTTTGGATTTTCAAGAATACATCTTTTGATTTCATGAATAGATTTCATCAAAAAAAGTTTATATTGGTTTATATGTGTATTGAATCTCATCCATATACATTGATGCTTCATACATGTTTAAGAAACTTAATTTGATGAGTTTAGTTCATCTGTTTAAAGTTTTGTGTTTATCAAAACTTATTTTAGAGCTTATTGTAAAAAAAAAACAAATATATTTCATTTACTATGTGTATTGGATCATTCCCATACACACTATGCTTCAAAAGAGTTTCAATATCTTGTTATTGTATTTATATAAGTTTTGAAAAAAATCAGATTTTCATTTAGAAGTTGGTTTTTGGAAAATACCAGTTTTGGTTTATGCTTCAATTTATATGCCTTAAAAATACTTCACTTATTTGTAATATATGTTGATTTTTAATCACACATATTTGGACTTCAAAGTATTTACATGAACTTATTTTTGTGGAATTTATTGGGATTTTTAATTGAATTTTATAGATTTAACAAATTAGTTTTAAACTCTTAAAAATTTGGGTTTGGGTTTGGGTTGCTTGCGGTCGACTAACCGGTCGACCAAAGGCAGGCTCGGTTGACCACCGGTCAACCGACGTGCACACATACATGAGTCCAAAGTACGATCGACCGACTGGCTCAAGCCCACTCTCAAGCTTGGCTCAATCAACCGAGCGGTCGACCGACAGAGAGTTAAACTCTCTGTGGTTTGGGTGTGGTCGACCGAGCTGTCGACCGGCAACCCCAACGATTAGAAAATTGACCGTTGGCCAGTCGACCGGCTGGTCGACCAACAAGTCATCCTGGCCTGTAGGACTAGTTTTTGACAGCATATAAATTTGGGACATTTGGCCAGGTTTTTAACAAGATTTTATAAGTATTCTTAAGAGCTCTTCTATAGAGTTTCTTAACAAGTTTTTGGAGCTTCATTTTTATATCAAAAGAGAGTTTATTAAGAGTAATTCTCTTGAGTTTTCAAAAGATATTTTTGAGCTTTTCTCTCTCAAATCATCTAGTTTTCTTACACAAGTTTGAGCCTATTCATTGCTATATCCATCCTCTAGGATTTTTGTTATGAGAGTGTTTGTTAGTGATTAAGAGAAGACATCACTAAGTGTTCTAATTTTTGTAGAAGTTGCGGTGTAACCCCTTGATCCCTGAAGTACGTATCACAGTATCAATGCTCGATACGACGTACAAAGTTGATTTGATCTTTCTGCTAGTTAGATTGAGCCGATTTCAGTTTTAGATATTCTTTTTTAATATTTTAGATTTTTCAGAATTTTTTGGAATTTTTCTGGATTATATTGGAAAATCTCCGTAGTCGGTGTCCACCGATACCGATAATCGGCTCTACGATTTTTAATTCACAAATAGAGTTGTATTTTGAGAATCTGCTTTCACATTATGTCTTAAAATCATATGATCTACATTAGGGTATTTTTGGAGATTTTTTCTGAATTTATCAAAAATCTGGCCAAATCGGTGTCGCCCAGTACGGTGAAATCTTTCAGGATTTTTAATTTGTAAACCAGACTGAATTTCTTCAAACCGTTTTCAGATTATGTTTCAGGATAATATTCTCTATTTTTTGTAATTTTTGAAAACCGTTAGGAACTAGCCAAATTTTTATCGAATAAAATAATATTAATTAAATCATATCAAACTCTTTTTCTCTCTTCTTTTTCATTCTTCTCCATTTCTCTGGACTGTTCCCCCCATCGCTTTAAACCATCGACCGCCCTCTCTCTCTCCCCCTTCAAATCTCTCCCTTTCTTTCTCTAATTCTCACTCTAACTCTCTCCCTCTCTTAATTATCTCTAATTATTTCTAATTAACACTTACTCTCTCTCTCTCTCTCCCCCTCTCTCTCTTTCTCACTGTAATTCTCTCCCTCTCACCGTTCCAGGCCAATGTGGGTCTGAACCATGCCGGCGGCCCTAGCGCCACCGCGCCCCCCCAAACCAGCCTCCACTCTCCTCTTCTTCTTCTTCTTCTTTTCCTTCTTCTTCTTATTTTTCTTCTTTTCCCCTGTTCTTCTTCTTCTTCTTTTCTTTCTTTTCTTTTTCCAATTCTTCTCTTTCATCTTCTTCTCTTCTTCTTCTTCTTTCAAGTATCCTCCTCTCTCTCTCACGCACTCTCTCTCTGATCGTCGTCGGCGGCTAGACCCGCCGCCGGCAGGCCCTCCATCGCCGCCGGCCAGCTGGACTGGCCAGCCACAGCACCACAGCAGCGGCAGCGAGCGCTGCCGCCGCTGCTGCTATAGGTTGTTGGGTTCGGGTGTAAACCCGAACCCTATAACCCTATTGGGTTGGTACCCATTAACCCAAAGTACCCAATATCCATTTAACTTAAGTTATGGGTTTAGGTATTGGATCCAAACCTGACCCGTTATCTTACAAAACCCGCATCCAAAACCTAATAAAGGTAATATTATAGAAAACCCCTGCTTTATTAATTGCATTTGAAATATCTTTATTACAAATTTAACCCTTTTATGTGGTTTCTAATATTCGGGCGATATCTGGAGCATCCAGACTCCGATTTGGACGATCCTGAAACCGTTGCGATCGTGAGAAAGATAGCTACCTTCCCATGGCTAGTTTGTGAGTGTTTTCATTTTATAAATTATATTTATTCATGTTAAATTGAGTGATTGCTTTAGTTAATAAATCATAGATACGGGTAAATCACTATAAATGGTAATTAAAATATACTTCATTATAGAGAAGTCTATAAAATATAAGTAATAGATGATTATATCTATTCCACATGGTTTAGTTACATCTATCACATCACTGGACATTGTCACTTCGTTACTGCTACATATATATTGTCACTATGACACTGTCACCATTACAGACCCACCGATACACTCGACACAGTATTGCATGTCAACCTCTGATACATTACACATGACACTATCATTTAATGTTCATGACCAATGTTCCATGGATACGCGACACTGATATTTCATGTGCTAGTATCACCGTCCCACGGACATTCTATTGCACTGAACGCACTAGATACCGTTATTTCATGATGTTCCATGTACAGTCTCACTCTTACATAGATACTAAGATTCATGACATTATTACTGCATGTTGGTAACCACTGATACACTGAGACGCTATTATGCTGGATGTCGCTACATGGATACTCTGTACACAGTTACGTCATGTTCGTACACCATTGTTATATAGACATACCGGTCTATATGCATTGATCGTCTATGTATTCTTGTTACATGGATCATGGATTATATTACTGCTCATGGATATTCTTGTATTCCCGTTATATTGAACACTGTTTATGTAACATGAATTATTATTACATGAGTAATCCGTCCTGTATTCTCGTTACAGGATTATTTCCCGTTCTGATATTGATATTCTCGTTACTGGACATGAGTATTGTTGATACGTGATGTGTGGAACTAAGTGCCACGTGGATCTCAGCCATGGGGGCCACCTCTAGAATCCAACGTCTCTTGTATATCGTTTCCCGTTATCTTGTATCATGATATCAACAAAGCTCATGTCCTATCAACGTATTACTTGTACCATGTATTGTTCTAGTTCTTGATATACTATGTAGTTCAAATATAATGAATATAACTTGGGGATGGGGGAGACTTAACAGTTGACTAGGTCTTGTCGAGTAGATGTCTAGATCCATTGTTAGTCCCACTACAGGGGACGTGGTAGGGCTGGCCACCGTTTGTATTGTATTGTTTTTTGTTCCTGTCTTAGCGGATAGCCCTGGTCTCAGTAGCCAGGGGTCTGTTTAAGGCCGTTGTCCCGGGTATGCATGGGATACACCCACCTGATTAGAGCTCCTCGACCATTGGGTTTCCAGTTCACATAATAAAACGATATAAACAATAGTGACGTCGGGAACACTTGTTATTTGGTCACTCTTTCGTTTGGATAATGGTACCCGTATGTCATGTCCGGATGGGTTCGACTGGGGTGCGGGCTCCAGTATGAACTGCCAGTGGTATGGAACACTGAAAGAGATTGATTAAAATATCAGGTGGTACTGATTGTTATTATTGCCTAAATCACATGATATGCTTGACTCGTATATTATTATCCCTTTATATTTATTACTATTCCTGATATGTTACCCATGATCATGTCACCTGTATACCTCGTTACACTTTTTGATATTTGTTACACTCCATGTGGTAACACACTATTCATGTATATGTATACCCTGCATTGCATATCTCCTGTTTTATGTATACGTTGCAGACTTCATTATTGTATATGCATAACCCAGTAGTATGGTTATGTTGCATACTGCACATCTGCATGTTCATGTCTATCACGTCACCACTATATAACAATATTTATTTTATAAATTTGGATACTACTGTAGACATGATCCGATGATAACATGCTAGGTAGTGATGGTATTAAATATGATATTTTTATATCTCTACTACTTATTAAATGCCTACTATATGGTATCACTGGTATAAACTCATGTATTATATCTTATTATCGTGCATGTATTACTATAGTACATATTGCTGCCTCCTTCATTTTACCACTCACTAGGTCGCTTTCTGATGACCCTGGGTTTGCGTGCCCAGGTTGGCGATCCGAGTTATCATATTGTCAGATAGTCCATTGGATTCACATAGGAGACTCATCATCGAGACCATTCATAGGTATCTTTGTGATTTATTTTTGTTATCTTATTTATCCCTATTTTCCTATCTGTTATGATCACTAACTTCTTTCTGCAGGTATTCTTGTACTTATTTCCTGCTGAACTCTTATATATATGGAGGTGATTTCCTGTACTGAGGCTTAGCGTACGTACCTAAGGATTTTTCACCCATCGTATGTACGTCACCATAACGTCCCCGTACCTGCGGGATCTAGGCGTTACATAGTGGTATCAGAGCCTAGGCTCACACCTGATGTGGGTAACCACCTGGGTCAATCCTCGGGCTCAAACCTACAGTATAATCAGATTCAGATTAAAACTCATCTGTATCTGAATGGGGATTCCAGCGACGAGTACAAGAATACCATGTCATTGACAATTCATTCCTTGACTCTTTTCTATTTCTTTATCATAGGGGTCAACCAGAATAATCTACTTTCCTTCTCGCTTTCTCTTCGTCCTATTGCTACCAAGCCTTTATCTTTGGTTCACGCCACCAATTCTTCACTCCGCTTTCACTATAGAGATCAGAGTGGCGCAGCGGAAGCGTCGTGGGCCCGTAACCTTTAGGCTACATGACTATAAATATTATTCTCCCTCCTGAGCTGAAATTTTGAGGACGAAATTTTTGTAAGGTGGGGAGAAATGTAACCCCCTGATGCCTGATGTACGTATCACAATATCAATACTCGATACGACGTATAAAGTTGATTTGATCTTTCTGCTTGTCAGATTGAGCCAATTTCAGTTTTAGATATTCTTTTTCAATATTTTAGATTTATCAAAATTTTTTGAAATTTTTCTAGATTATTTTGGAAAATCTCCATAGTCGGTGTCCATCGATATCGATAATCGGCTCTATGATTTTTAATTCACAAATATAGTTATATTTTGGGAATCTACTTTCACATTATGTCTTAGAATCATATGATCTATATTAGAGTATTTTTAGGGATTTTTCTGAATTTATCAAAAATCCGGCCAAATTGGTGTCGCCCAGTACCGGCGAAACCTTTCAGGATTTTTAATTTGCAAACTAAACTGAATTTCTTCAAACCGTTTTCGCATTATATCTCAGAATAATATTCTCTATTTTTTTAATTTTGAGAACTGTTCGGAACTTGCCAAATTTTTATCGAATAAAATAATATTAATTAATCATATTAAACTCTTTTTCTCTCTTCTTTTTCCCTCTTCTCCATTTCTATGGACTGTTCCCCCCACCGCCTTAAACCACCGACTATTTCCACTGCCCTCTCTCTCTTCCCCCTTTAAATCTCTCCCTTTCTTTCTCTAATTCTCACTTTAACTCTCTCCCTCTCTTTAATTATCTCTAATTATTTCTAATTAACACTCACTCTCTCTCTCTCTCTTTCTCACTGTAATTCTCTCCCTCTCATTGTTCCAGGACAACGTGGGTCTGAACCACGCCGGCGGCCACGTGGCCGGTGGCCGGCGCGCCACCGCGCCCCCCAAACCAATCTCCACTCTCCTCCTCTTCTTCTTCTTCTTTTCCTTCTTCTTCTTATTTTTCTTCTTTTTCCCATGTTCTTCTTCTTCTTCTTTTCTTTTTTTCTTTTTTCCAGTTCTTCTCTTTCATCTTCTCCTCCTCTTCTTCTTCTTTCAAGTATCCTCCTCTCTCTCTCTGATCGTCGCCGGTGGCTAGACTCGCCGCCGGCAGGCCCTCCATCGCCGCCGGCCAGCTGGGCTGGCTGGCCACAGCACCACAGCAGCGGCAGCGAGCGCTGTCGCTGCTGCTGTTGTAGGTTGTTGCCGCTGCTGCTGCTGTAGGTTGTTGGGTTCGGGTGTAAACCCGAACCCTATAACCCTATTGGGTTGGTACCTATTAACCCAAAGTACCCAATATCCATTTAACTTAAGTTATGGGTTTAGGTGTTGGATCTAAACCCGACCCGTTATCTTACCAAACCCGCATCGAAAACCTAATAAAGGTAATATTACAGAAAACCCCCTGCTTTATTAATTGCATTTGAAATATCTTTATTACATATTTAACCTTTTTATGTGGTTTCTAGTATTCGGGCGATCTCTGGAGCATCCGAACTCCGATTTGGACGATCTTGGAACCGTTGCGATTGTGGAAAAGAGAGCTACCCTCCCATGGCTAGTTTGTGAGTATTTTTATTTTATAAATTATATTTATTCATGTTAAATTGAGTGATTGCTTTAGTTAATAAATCGTAGATACGGGTAAATCACTATAAATGGTAATTAAAATATACTTCATTATAGAGAAGTCTATAAAATATAAGTAATAGATGATTATATCTATTCCACATGGTTTAGTTACATCTATCACATCACTGGACATTGTCACTTCGTTACTGCTACATGTATATTGTCACTATGACACTGTCACCATTACAGACCCACCGATACACTCGACACAGTATTGCATGTCAACCTCTGATACACTACACAGGACACTATCATTTCATGTTCATGACCACTGTTCCATGGATACGCGACACTGATGTTTCATGTGCTAGTATCACCGTCCCATGGATATTCTAATGCACTGAACGCACTAGATACTGTTATTTCATGATGTTCCATGTACATATCTCACTCTTATATAGATACTGAGATTCATGACATTATTCCTGCATGTTGGTAATCACTGATACACTGAGACGCTATTACGCTGGATGCCGCTACATGGATACTCTGTGCACAGTTACTTCATGTTCGTACACCATTGTTATATAGACACACCGGTCTATATACGTTGATCGTCTATGTATTCCTGTTACATGGATCATGGATTATATTACTACTCATGGATATTCTTGTACTCTCGTTATATTGAACACTGTTTATGCAACATGAATTATTGTTACATGAGTAATCCATCCAGTATTCTCGTTACAGGATTATTTCCCATTCTGATATTGATATTCTCGTTACTGGACATGAGTGTTATTGATACGCGATGTGTGAAACTAAGTGCCACATGGATCTCAGCCACGGGGGCCACCTTAGAATACCACATCTCTTGTATATCGTTTCCCGTTATCTTGTATCATGATATTAGCAAAGCTCATGTCCTATCATCGTATTACTTGTACCATGCACTATTCTAGTTCTTGATATACTGTGTAGTTCAAATATAATGAATATAACTTGGGGATGAGGGAGACTTGACGGTTGACTAGGTCTTGTCGGGTAGATGTCTGGATCCATTGTTAGTCCCACTACAGGGGACGTGGTAGGGCTGGCTACCGTTCGTATTGTATTATTTTTTGTTCCTGTCTTAGCGGGTAGCCCTGGTCTCAGCAGCCAGGGGTTTGTTTAAGGCCGTTGTCCCGGGTATGCATGGGATACACCCACCTGATTAGAGCTCCTCGACCATTGGGTTTCCAGTTCACATAATAAAATGATATAAACAATAGTGACGTCGGGAACACTTGTTATTTGGTCACTTTTTTGTTTGGATAATGGTACCCGTATGTCATGTCCGGATGGGCTCGACTGGGGTGCGGGCTCCAGTATGAACTGCCAGTGGTATGGGACACTGAATGAGATTGATAAAATATCAGGTGGTACTGATTGTTATTATTTCCTAAATCACATGACATGCTCGACTCATGAATATTATTATCCCTTTATATTTATTACTATTCTTGATATGTTACCCATGATCATGTCACCTGTATATCTCGTTACACTTCTTGATATTTGTTACACTCCTGTGGTAACACACTATTCATGTATATTTATACCTTGCATTGCATATCTCCTGTTTTATGTTTACGTTGCAGACTTCATTACTGTATATGCATAACCCAGTAGTATGGTTATGTTGCATACTACACAGCTGCATGTTCATGTCCATCACGTCATCATTATACAACAATATTTATTATATAAATTTGGATATTACTGTAGACATGATCCGATGATAACATGCTAGGTAGTGATGGTATTAAAATATGATATTTTTATATCTCTACTACTTATTAAATGCCTACTATATGGTATCACTGGTATAGACTCATGTATTATATCTTATTATCGTGCATGTATTACTATAGTACATATTACTGCCTCCTTCATTTTACCACTCACTACGTCGCTTTCTAACGACCCTGGGTTTGCATGCCCAGGTTGGCGATCCGAGTTATCGTATTGTCAGATAGTCCATTGGATTCACATAGGAGACTCATCATCGAGACCATTCATAGGTATCTTTGTGATTTATTTTTGTTATCTTATTTATCCCTGTTTTCCTATCTGTTATGATCACAAACCTCTTTCTGCAGGTATTCTTGTACTTATTTCCTACTAGAACTCTTACATATATGGAGGTGATTTCCTGTACTGAGGCTTAGCGTACGTACGTGAGGATTTTTCTCCCTGCGTATGTACGTCGCCATAACATCCCCGTACCTGCGGGATCGGGGCGTTACATGCGGCCTCGGCGAGCTTGCGAGTTCGCGTGTATTATTCTTACGAGAACAAGTAAGGGACTTGCGAGTCTAAAAGTTCTTGCGGGAGTTCATTGTAGGTGTTGCGGCATCGAGTGATCTTGCAGGATCATTTATAGTTAAAAAACCCTTCATAGTGGTGAAGGCAGGGGTGTAGAGCAAGTGGCTCGAATTTCAAAACAAATCTCCCATATTTGCGATTGCTCATCTCTCTCTCAACTCACTTGTCTTTATATCTTGCTTGCTCTTAATTGTTTACATCTTTATATGCTTGACATTTACTTGTGCTTAATTGATATATATGCTTGGGATTGTTTGATATCTTGCATATTCTCATATTGTTCACATCTTTACATGTTTGATATTGTTTGTGTTTGTGCTCACATTTGTATTTAATTAAAAGAGATATATTTGCACCTCACCTTTAATTTAGAGGAATCTTGAGAAGAAGTTCAGAGCCTTTTACCGGGAATTCGGCTTCACTCTTTGGTTATACATTGTGTGATGGTTTTAGTTTATATAATAGTTTTTAATTCCGCATTGTTTAGCATTAGATTAACATATTATCTATTCATCCCCCCTCTAGGTGATCTACAAATGATATCAGAGCTAGGTACTCTTGATTTGGATTTAATAATCTAGAGTTAAAGATTCTTTGTTTGCTAATCACAATATTTGCATACACACACATAGATTTTATTGCAGCTCCTATATTTGATATTCTTAAAGCATGTCTATCTTGCACAACCAAAGAATCATATATTTTAAATGACAAATATCATGAGGCTAATGCAAATGCCCTTCATATTTTAAAGTCAACCTTAAATGATGATTATTTATCTAGGGTTTCAAACTTTGGTTCAGCTTTTGTAGTATGAAACACTCTCATTTATCTTGGGGAACAAACATAAATTGATGAGGAGAGTGACTCGGATCAAGAAAGTGATTCTTTCAACATGTGCTATATGGTCTAAGAGGATGACCCCCTTGAGGTAAATTCTTAATCAGAGCTTGATGAAGATGTTGAAATGCCTTATGATAAGCTTGCCTTATTTTGTCAAAAACTTCTTAAAATATGATTTGTTAAAAGATGAAAATGAGAAGTTGAAGAAAGAAAATAATATTTGTTAAATAAAAATGATCTTATTTTAAGAGAAAAAGATTCTTTTCAAAATAAATTTGAAATTATTTTAAAATAAAATGAATCCTTGAAAAATCAAATTGTTTTGACTTCTAAAGAAAAGGGTATTGCTTTAAATGAAAATGATTGATTGAAAAAGAAAATTGTCTTGAAAGAAAAAGAAAAGACTTCTATTTTCAAATGAAAAATGATTTAGATTCTCTTGCTTTCTATGTCTTACATGCTCATATTTCTTCTTCTAATATTAAAAGTGATATTTGTATTTTGAAGAAGAACATTGATTGTTTGGGCTCCACTTTGAGCCAATGTGCTATTAATCATTTTACATTATAAACCATGTTTCGCAAGAAATAAATTTCACATATTCATACACGTACCCCCATGGCATACACCACATGCACACTATGTTCACACCCATGCTTGAATGTATGCTAGAGTGTACACATGTACACATTGTGACCGCAAAGGCCATCTTGTAAAATTTTATTTTGATAGATTAAATTATTTAATTTTGCAAACAAACATGTTTGGGTTCCCAATGCTACTAACCCCCACGGACCCAAAAAGATTTGGGTACCAAAATTCCCACCACTTATCTTTGATGTAGGTGTGGTCTCTCACAAAACGTGAGAGGATTAGTGCCTTACTAGTAGATGCAATTAGAGTTTGACGGACACATCATGGTGTTGGCCCGAAGGCCCATCACTCTAGTTTTGATGATGATCAACTCATGTAGTTATAGTACTAATGATCTTGTGTTTAATTAGTGACAGATTTATGATCAAGATCTTAGTAGGTGCATAGCTTCAACAAAGGATTTGAAGTCAAGTTTTGGAGCTAGCACGGTTTGATTCAAGAGCCATTGGATCGTGTTTGGACCAAGTCAAGAAGATGTGAAGGCTTCAAGTGAAGACTTCAAGAAGATGAAGACTTGAGTCTAGGTTTGTTTTTAGAAGATTTTATTTTTAGATAAAATGTAAAGGATAGAGTAGCTGGTGGATTGCTCAAGTATTATATACACACACACTCTTGATAGTTTTGTTTTACAAAAGTTTTTCTATTTTAGAAAATACAAGTTTGGTTTTTGATATTCAAGTTTCATGTTTTAACCAAAACCATATTTAGAGCTTAATGTCAAAAACATAGATATTTCACCATATTTGTGTAGTGAATCATATCCATACACTCTATGCTTCAAATGAGTTTAAATATCTTGTTTTTGTATTTGGGGAAGTTTTGGAAAAATCAAGTTTGGAAAATACTGATTTTCATTTGAACAAATATTTTCAACTTACAAAAATAGTCCAAATTATTTATAACATGCCTTGATTTTGTGCAATCATGTTTGTTTATCAAAGTATATTGGTAAAACTATTTTTATAGATTTTTCAGTATTTTATGGGATTTTATGTGAGCCAAAAAGACCAAGTTTTTAATCCCTTAACCTTGTTTCCTGGCTTCAGCCGGTCGACCGGGACGGTCGACCGCAGCTTGAAGTCGGCCGACCGTCACGGTCGACCGACGTGTACAGACGTGCACGCCAGTTCTGGCAGGAGGCCGGTCGACCGACCCGGTCGACCGTCCAGAGAGCTCTGCTCTCTGGAAAGGCCCCGGTCGACTGAGAGGCCGACCGGACAGAGAGACTTGCTCTCTGTATCCTGGCTCGGTCGACCGACCGGTCGACCGATGGCACAACGGTCTGAAATATGACCGTTGCCCGGTCGAACGGGCGGTCGACCGACAGGCCTGACAGACCTCCAACGGCGAGTTTTTCTAGCCCTATAAATTTGGGGGTTTGGGCACTGTTTTCTCCAAGATTTCAAGAAGAGTTTTGGGCTAGTTTTTCTCATTCATTTTAGTGGTTATATCCACAAGTTTTAGAGCCAAATATTTCCTGAAATCACCTAGAGGGGGGTGAATAGGTGATGGCTATATGTAAATGGCACAAATGCGGAATTTAAAATTCAACTATCACAATTAGCTCAAATAAAAGACTTGCAATAAATGAAGCAATCAATAGTGCAAGAATTAAAGAGTTTAGAGTTTAGAGAGATTTGAGCAAACGCAAACACGCAGATATGTTTCCGAGGTTCGAGCCACGCTCTACGTCCCCGCCTTCACACTTGAAGGATTTCCACTATTGAAGATCCCACTGGATCACCAATACAAGGACACACTTGTCCTATCTCTCGTGATGCCGCAACACCACCCGGAGCACACTAGCTCGCTTGAGGCCGATGCCTCTACAACTTCACTCAAGAAGAAAATGATCACACTTGATCAAAAATTCGCTCACTTGCACAATCCTAGAACCAATATGTAGATGAGGAATTATGGGATTGTGTAGTGCAAAAGCTAGAGAGAAGTAGAGGTAGAGACTTCAAATGGGTGTCTAGAAATTTAGGGCTTTTGGAGAGAAAATCTTTTCTAAATGAAAGCCTTTTGAAAACTTGTAAATCTTTTGAAAATCTCTTGTAAAAATGTTCTTGATTGATGATTTATCATGTTGAAGTGACCTCCTATTTATAGGGATCAAAAACAGCTCCAGAGATTCGTTGGGATCAAATCCCAAAAGAAAAACTGTCAGAAAATAGAGCTGTTGGAGTCTGTCAGGAGTTCTGACAGCAGCCGGTCGACCGGGCCGGTCGACCACCAACGGTCATATTTATGACCGTTGGGGGACTACGGTCGACCGTCCCGATCGACCGGAACAAACAGAGAGCACTGTAAGTGCTCCGGTCGACCGGAGCGGTCGGCCGACGTACACACATGCACAGCGTGTCCGTCGGTCGACCCGGGCGGTCGACCGGTTTCTGTCAGTTCTGAAAAATCAGAACTTTCAGAAACCTGAAACCTGGGTTTTGGATTTTGGTCTTGGGTTTGAATGTTTTGGACCTTGTAAAACATAGAGTATGAGCTTATGTCATAACTCTATCATGTTAAAATATTTTGATAAATACCCTTTTGATAAAAGCTTATTTTGTCCAAAAATTGTATTTCCAAAAATATTGTTTTTCCAAAACTTATTTCCAAAAACCTGTTAACTTTAAATCTAGATTGCACATAGAATATAAAACTCTTTTTGAAGTCGTGAACCAAAGTAAAGTGTGTGTGTAAGTGGTAATCCCATAACTCTACTTCTAACATCTAGGTTTTGACAAAATATCTAAAATAAAAATCAAAATACAAATCTTGGAATTTCTTCATAGTCTTGATCTCGACTTGGTCTTTTCTTTAATATCTTGATTCCGAAGCTTCCTATTGTGCTTGGCTTGGGAATGCAAATCTTTTGGCGGCATCCAAACTTGTGAGTCTTGATTGTGGAGCCGTCAAATCAACCTGTTTAACCTGAAATTCTTTTAAACAAAACTTGTTAAATATATAACTAGATATGTTTTGTTATCATCAAAATATCCATCAAGATATAGGGCTAATGGCCTTTCGGCCAACAATCTCCCCCTTTTTGATGATGACAAAACATATTTAGTTATCACAAATATTTTGGGTAGAGACTTCAAATGAAGCTCCCCCTCAACACATGCATATAATAAAAATCATACTAAGGCATGGATAAATATGGAAAATGATAAAAATGATAAACATCAAGTGATAATACACATGTCCATGCCAACAATTCTCATGACATAAAAGAAATGAAAACACATGACCATGCCAACAAATTTTCATGACATAAAAGAAATGAAAACACATGTTTATAAAAGAAAGTAACATAAACAAGTAGATAACATAAACAAGTAGATGTCCACACCAAATACATGTCCAATCACAAAATATAAGTCAAGTACATCAAAAAGTGTCTCTCAACAAATAACTCTCCCCCTTTTTGACATCATCAAATAAAGGGGAGGTCACTTTCATCACTTGGCACCACCAGCATCGTCGCCCTCATCGTCGTCATCATCTTCGTCGTCCTCTGATGAGCTCTCCACAGTAGTGCCTTCAGCCATGGTCTTATCACCATCATCGTCTTCCTCTGAAGAAGAAGAAGAAGAAGTAGCTGCCTCCTCTGGATCAACGCGGACCACCTTTGGCCGAGGTGGGGGAACAGAAGAAGGAGCTCTGGTAGGAAATGGAGGGCCGGTGGAGGGAAGGGGACGAGCAATGGAAGTGAGATCAGGAGAAAACATGTCGAATTTCGTAAAGAGTGCCTCAAATTGCGTATCCATGAATCTCATGGAGTCAGCAAAATAGGACATATCGTTACGAATTCCTCGGATCTGTGAGTTCATCTCCGCACGGAAAGCGACCTCTTGTTGGAAACGAGCGTCCATCTCCGTACGAAAAGCTGCCTCTCGCTGCTCAATCCAGGACTGGTGCTCCTGAATCTGAGAGTGAATCTCAGAAGAAATCATGGCCTGAAAATCTGAAGGTAAGACAAGGCCAGGAGCAGAAGATACCCCTGGGGCCGAAGAAGACCCAGGTGCTGATGAAGATCTAGGAACAATAGGAGGAGGAACAGGAGGTTGCACAGGAGCGTGACGACGCAACTGAGCTTCCATCCTTTTCAAGAGAACTCCGTCAATGTCTATTTGAGGATCATCAGAAGTCTCAGAAGAAATATCGAAGCCTAGAGTTTTGAGAAGACGGGTGATAATCATGCCAAAGGGTAAACCCCTACCGGACATGCGAATCTGGTCGGATGCCATGTGGGTAGCAATGAGACGGGGAATATTTATCTTAATGCCTCGCAAAAGACAATAGATAATCAAAGGCACAGGACCCCTAGCATGGCTATATTCACCAGATTTAGGGACAATGTCATAAAAAATAATCTTGGCTAGGACTTGGGAAGTGAGAGTGAACTTGCTCACAACTTCGTTCCTGACCAAGCCGGGGTTGTCATCCCCGTGAATCAAAGTGGATGCGGTGAGTGCAGACTCACCGTCCGGAAATTCAAAATCATGAAGGTCATGTGAATATACATCTGCTCCACCAGGGGAGAGATGTAGGATATCAGCGAACTGACCAATGTTTAGGTCAATGTCCCTGCCTAGGACTCTAGAGAAGATACGGTTTCCATCAAAAGAGAAATTAGCATAGAAATAAGGCACGAGGGATGTATAAACTTGTTCTTTAATGGTTAAGAACTCGTTTAAGGAGTTGTTCTGCAAAATACGGGGGATATCAAGATGTTCAAAGTCTTGAATAACTACATATCTCCCTGAAATGATGTTCCTCTTGGAAAGATTGATAAAACTATTTCCAGCAAGCTCATTTATAAAAGTTCTTTTAGGTTTAGGAGTGTGGGAAGAAGTATGAGCTACTGATTTGCCTTTCTCAGTCCTAGTCCTTTTAGATGTAGACATGTTTTTGAAGAAAAAGATGATTTTTAGGTCAAGTATGTTAGGGCTTGATCTAGAAAGCTTAGAGACCTAGAAATATTGACAAATAGGGGAAGATCTTAAAGCTAGATAGTAAGAACAGAAGAAAAAAAAATCGGATTTTTACCTGAAAGATGAAGAACCAAAACCCTAGATCAAGAGAACCTGAATATCTTCGAATCCAGCGGATGGGAAGACCTGAAATCGAAGATCCAGCACTTGTAGATGGAATTTGAAGTGGGTTTTGAATGGATTTGGAAAAGATTGAGAGATTAGAAAGTTAGAGAAATTTTTGGAGAAGGGGGAAGATGGGTTCGTCGGCTGCAAGTGAGAGAGAGAGAGAAAGTGAAAATAAATAGCAGTTTAAGGGCTGAATACGATAAACGGTCGACCGGTCGGTCGACCGATAAAACCCGAGAGCTCTGTAATCTCAGAGCGGTCGACCGGTCGGTCGACCCAAGGATCCCGAGAGCTCTGCAGACTTGCAGCGGTCGACCGGGTCGGTCGACCCAGAAAACCTGAGACCACAGACAGCAACAGCGGTCGACCGGGTCGGTCGACCGGCTATGCCCAAAAAACTGAGAACAGAAAAAAAATTTAAAAGAAAAATTTTATCAAATAAAGTAGAATATATATAACATGTAGGAATACAATCAATGTTTTTAAATCTTCATTAGGTTATCAAACAAAAATATTCACACAAGACATTTTATTTTATTTTTCATACAAAAACAAAGTTTTTAGAGATGTTGAAGCCGAATACCCGGTGACGGGTTCTGAACTTCATCCTCTTGATTCCTCTTGAATGAGTTGAGGTGCGCAATTGCCATCTCTAAGGTATTTGCTTTAAATATGAAAATTTTTACAAAAATTAATTTTTAGTTTTTGAAAAACGATGAGTACATAGATATATCATGAAGACTAGATATGTGGACATTCACAAAAGATATCAAACAAAAAAACATGGCATATACACAATTGAGATAGAAATGTAACTCTACATTAGCATATGTCTATAGAGCACAAAAATAAGCTAACACTTCTATACATTTGTATATATATCAAACAAAAATTAAACTTTTAAATGGAGAAGTTACCGAACATAGGCAATCTCCAAAATATAGGTGCCTCCACGATAGCGATGCAAGCTTGATGTGATCTTTGGGCTTTGTTGCCTCCACCACCCGGGCACCGTTTCCCCCTATGTCTTGGAGGAAGTAGATCCACCTGTATCAACTAAAATAGGTGGGTCTTTTGGTACCCAAACTTTCTTGGGTCCTATTGGGTTAGTACCGGGGCGAACCCAAACATGTTTATTATGTACATTATGCTTAGCAAAACAAAATTTTTCTAAATGGCCTTTGCGGCCACAATGTGTGCATACATAAATTTTACCACTACCATACATATGAGCATGCCTATGTGTGTGTGTGCATGTTTTCGTGCATGTGTATGATGTGTATGTTTCCCTTGGGTTACTCCCTTAGGAAACCTAGATGCAATTTTCTTTAAATCAAAAGCATAAATTTTAAGAGTAGAATCTAACATTTCAACCCGTTTTTGAATTTCTACAAATTCATTTTTATTACAAGAAACCATGGGGGTTTTCCCTTTATTAGCCAATTTATATTTATCAAAGTCACCTTTTAATTTTTCAAAAGCACTAGATAAAACATTTTTCTCACTAAGACAAGTATCAAGTTTATTCTTTAAAACATCATTTTCCTTTTTCAATTTTTATTATGAGATTGAGAGATCTCATATCTATGTTGTAACTCTTCGAAAAAATGAGCAAGTTCATCCATGGTAAGATCATCATCTTCTAAAGTGTTATCAAGGGTTACCTTAGAAGAATTGTCTCCTTGTGCCATGAAGCACATGTGAGCGGCGTCGTGCTCCTCTTCGGATTCCGACTCCGTATCATCCCATGTGGCTACCATAGCCTTCTTCTTCCTTGGTACATGCTTGGAGGTAGTTGCTTGGAGAGCGGGGCAATCCGCTATGAGATGTCCGATCTTCTTGCAATGGAAGCAAGGACCGGGTTCTTCTCTCTTCTTTTCAAACCTTCCTTGAGGTTTCCCTCTTCGGAAGTTGCTTTGTCTCCCTTTCCTGTAAAACATTTTGCCTACCTTCCGGATAAGCATGGCAAAGTCCTCATCGCAATCCTCCGATGAGTCGTCCTCTTCAATAGTGGTTGGAGTGGCTTTGAATGCGATTGTTTTCTTCTTGGGTGCCTCCCTTTCTTCTCTTACCTTCATCTCCATCTCATGGGTTTTGAGATTACCGATGAAGCCGGAGAAGTCCATCTCCTCCCGATCGTTAAGCTCTTTGAGAGTAGTCGCCTTGACTTCCCAAGCTTTGGGAAGAGCTCTAATGACCTTGCGAATCTTTTGGTCATTGTCGATCGCGTCACCTAAAGAAGATAAAGCATTAGTGATCTTGGTGAAACGAGTGAGCATGTCATCAATACTCTCACTTTCAAGCATATAAAAATTCTCATATTGAGAACGTAGCAAGTCAATCTTGGATCTCTTGACTTGTGACGTTCCCTCATGAGTCACAATTAAAACATTCCAAACTTCATATGCAGATTTACAGTTAATAATGCATGAGAGGTCATCTTCATTAAGGGCTTGGGTTAAAGCATACTGAGCCCTAGCATTAGCCTCATAGTCCTTGGTAGTGTCCTCGAACCATGATCTCTCATCGGTGAGAGGCTCTACAAATTCTTTAGTTATGGCCCTAGCTACCCTAACTCCTAGGGACTTAAGGAAGAGGTTCATCTTGACCTTCCAAATGGGGAAGTTCAAGCCATCAAATTTAGGTGGGGACTTGATGCTAGAAAAATCAAGTGAAGCCATAGATGAATAGTAAAATGCACAAAATATGAAGAATGCAACAAATAGTATAGCCAATAACAAGGATCTCCCTAAGGTGGTTAAACCAAATACTAGGGTTAGGCTCTGATACCAATTGAAATCACCTAGAGGGGGGTGAATAGGTGATGGCTATATGTAAATGGCACAAATGCGGAACTTAAAATTCAACTATCACAATTAGCTCAAATAAAAGACTTGCAATAAATGAAGCAATCAATAGTGCAAGAATTAAAGAGTTTAGAGAGATTTGAGCAAACGCAAACACGCAGATATGTTTCTGAGGTTCGAGCCACGCTCTACGTCCCCGCCTTCACACTTGAAGGATTTCCACTATTGAAGATCCCACTGGATCACCAATACAAGGACACACTTGTCCTATCTCTCGTGATGCCGCAACACCACCCGGAGCACACTAGCTCGCTTGAGGCCGATGCCTCTACAACTTCACTCAAGAAGAAAATGATCACACTTGATCAAAAATTCGCTCACTTGCACAATCCTAGAACCAATATGTAGATGAGGAATTATGGGATTGTGTAGTGCAAAAGCTAGAGAGAAGTAGAGGTAGAGACTTCAAATGGGTGTCTAGAAATTTAGGGCTTTTGGAGAGAAAATCTTTTCTAAATGAAAGCCTTTTGAAAACTTGTAAATCTTTTGAAAATCTCTTGTAAAAATGTTCTTGATTGATGATTTATCATGTTGAAGTGACCTCCTATTTATAGGGGTCAAAAACAGCTCCAGAGATTCGTTGGGATCAAATCCCAAAAGAAAAACTGTCAGAAAATAGAGCTGTTGGAGTCTGTCAGGAGTTCTGACAGCAGCCGGTCGACCGGGCCGGTCGACCGCCAACGGTCATATTTATGACCGTTGGGGGTCTACGGTCGACCGTCCCGGTCGACCGGAACAAACAGAGAGCACTGTAAGTGCTCCGGTCGACCGGAGCGGTCGGCCGACGTACACACATGCACAGCGTGTCCGTCGGTCGACCCGGGCGGTCGACCGGTTTCTGTCAGTTCTGAAAAATCAGAACTTTCAGAAACCTGAAACCTGGGTTTTGGATTTTGGTCTTGGGTTTGAATGTTTTGGACCTTGTAAAACATAGAGTATGAGCATATGTCATAACTCTATCATGTTAAAACATTTTGATAAATACCCTTTTGATAAAAGCTTGTTTTGTCCAAAAATTATTTTTCCAAAAATATTGTTTTTCCAAAACTTATTTCCAAAAACATGTTAACTTTAAATCTAGATTGGACATAGAATATAAAACTCTTTTGAAGTCATGAACCAAAGTAAAGTGTGTGTGTAAGTGGTAATCCCATAACTCTACTTCTAACATCTAGGTTTTGACAAAATATCTAAAATAAAAATCAAAATACAAATCTTGGAATTTCTTCATAGTCTTGATCTTGACTTGGTCTTTTCTTTAATATCTTGATTCCGAAGCTTCCTATTGTGCTTGGCTTGGGAATGCAAATCTTTTGGCGGCATCCAAACTTGTGAGTCTTGATTGTGGAGCCGTCAAATCAACCTGTTTAACCTGAAATTCTTTTAAACAAAACTTGTTAAATATATAACTAGATATGTTTTGTTATCATCAAAATATCCATCAAGATATAGGGCTAATGGCCTTTGGGCCAACATTTCCAATCAAAAGGGAAGTTTACCAAGAGTGTTAAAAGAGATTTTCTTGAGTTTTCCTCCGCCATCTCTTTCCTTGTTTTCTCACACATACACTTGAGCTATCCATTGATTATTCATTCTATAGGAGTGTTGTAGTGAGAGTTTTTATTGGTGATCAAAGTGTTTAGATCACCAAGAGTTCTTTTCTTGTACTTTGAGGAGGCGGACGTGTGTGTCCGCGGTGTTTCGAGTTCGGGTGCGAACTTGTTGTTTAAGGTGCGGCCTCGGCGAGCCGGTGGGCTTGCGGTGTGTATGGGCTAGAGAGTCCGAGAGCTTGTAGGTGTTGCGGCACCGAGGAGTGATCCGGTGGGATCGATTATAGTGGAAATCCTTCGTGTGTCGAAGGCGGGGATGTAGAGCAAGTGTGCTCGAACCTCGAAACAAATCCCTTTGTGTTTGCGATTGCTCACTCTCTCTCTTTGTCTTTTGTTTATATCTTGCATACTTATCTTATCTTTATCTTTATATGCATGATATACATTTGTGCTTAATTGATATACTTGCTTGGGGATTGTTTGCTAACACTTGTATTTAACCAAGAGAGCCAATGCGGCACCTCAACCCTTATCTAGGGGAATCTAGAGGAGTTAGTCCAGAGCCCTTCACGGGAAATTCGGCTACACTCTTGTGTTATACGTGGTGTTTAGTTCAATAGTTTAGTTTAGGTCATAATAGTTTGTACTTCCGCATTATTTGGCATTTAGTGACCATTAGATTAGCCATCACCTATTCACCCCCCTACGTGATCCTACAATTGGTATCAGAGCCAAGTGCTCTGAATTTGGGTCTTACAACCTAGAGTTAAAGATTCTCATTTTTAGGCTAATCACAATTTTTGTAAACACACCATGAACTTCATGTCACCACCCATGTTTGACATTCTTAACATCCAAATTTGGAAGGTTAAGATGTCTTTGTACCTCAATGCCTTAGGTATTCATGTTTATTTTGCCACCACTAAAAATGATTATTGTTTAAATGGCAAAAACATTGAGGCTAATGCAAAAGCCCTACATGCTTTAAAGTCAACCCTAAATGATGATTATTTATCTAGGGTTTCTAATGTTGATTCGGCTTTTGTAGCTTGGAACATCATCACCTCCCTTGGCGAAAAGGATCTATATTATGCCGGGAGCGATTCGGATGTTGGAAGTGGCGTCTCCAACAAGTGCTATATGGTCCAAGGGGAAAACCCCCTTGAGGTAAACACCGAATCCGAGTTAGATGATGAGGACATGTCATATGATGAGCTCACATCTTTTTGTCAACTACTTCTTGAGAAATATGACATGATTAAGAAAAATAATAAAAATTTGAAAAAGGATTTTGATTGCATGCTTAAAGAAAACGATTCATTTAGAACTAAGGTTGCATGCTTAGAAAAAGAAAAAGAAGATTTGAAAAATGAGAATGTTTCCTTGATGTCCAAATTAAATAATCTTTGTGAAGGAAATATGGTTTTGAAAAATAAAATTGTTTTGGTGGAAAAACAAAAAGAAGTTGTTTTTCAAGAAAACTCTTGTTTAAAAAGAAAAATTTGTGAAAAAGAAAAAGAAAGTTTTTCTAAAAAGAAAAAGAAAAATAATTCTATATCTCATCATGCTTTACATGCCACCACAAATGAGATTAATGTTTTGAAAAATAAAATGAATTGTTTGAGTTCAACTTTGAGCCCATGTGCATTCAATCATAAGAGGTTGGAATCTTTGTTTCAAAAGAAACAAGTTCCACACATTCATGCACATCATTCTCATCATGCATATGTTGCACGACATGATCACACACACACTCATATGCATTCTAAGGTGTACACTTGTACACATTATGGCCGCAAAGGCCATTTAGCAAAATTTTGTTTTGATAAGTTGCATGTTTTAAATTTTGCTAAATATAAAAATGTTTGGGTGCCTTACAAGACTAACCCCCAAGGACCCAAAAGAAAATGGGTACCAAAACCCCCACCGTTTGTTTTTGATGTAGGTGAGGGCTCTCACACGACGTGAGAGGAATGGTGCCTTGATGGTGGATGCACTTGGACTTAATGGACACATATATGGATGCATCGCTATCAAGGAGTTTTGGTGGAAAAACCACCATGTTTGGAGTTTTGGAACATAGTTCCCTAGTTGGTAACTATTTCTAAACTCTTAGTTTATTTACATGCTTATTCATTTTTGACATCATATAGCATGTCATGTTTTGTGCTTCATGTGGTAAATACTAGTTTAAATGTAGTTTTTATTAAAACTTGGATTTATACATGTACAAGTAGTGAGCAACAAATTGATTCATATATGTTTGCACTTCATGCTCATTTGTACCCACTATATGCACATGTATAGCCTAGTTTTGATGATTCTCTCATTTACACTTGTTTTGCCAATTTTCGTGTTTTTACTTCATGTATATGCATTTTTATTCAAATCTAATAAATATACATGTATATCCTTTTTGAGTCTCTTGCCTTCATGCAAATACTATTAATAGACTCGTTTTATGTTTGGGATATGTATGCATATTGTTAGATTTAGATAAATCATACATATACCTTGAAGTTTATTTTTATAATAAAAAATGAATTTTCATATTTGTTTTTGAGCCTTAATGACTATTTTCATGAAAATGCTATATACATGATTCTTGTACACTCATACTTCATTTGTTTTGTCATGACTTTGATTCATGAACACTTTTATGAGCTTAATCGATTTTGAGTGTCATCTCTTGTGTATTTGGTATGATTCATGAAATACATATGATTTGGTTTCATGTTTTTGAAGGATCTTTAACTAGTTTTTCAAAAATTAATTTAACTAGTTATTTATTCTTCAATGTTTATGAGATATACACATGATCTTATTATTGTTTCAATTGGTATCATTGAATCATTTCAATAGGTATCAATTTGACTCTACTTTTTTGTATATACTCATATTTTGTTTTCTTATATATGTATGTATCAATTTCATTTGGTATACTCATTTTTCATACATATATATGAGTTGTTTTGTGCTTGAGATTAAAATTATTTTACATGTTTAAAGCACAAAGTTGTTTATGATAAGAAAATAAATTTTTTAAGAAAAATTCTCAAGATTTGTTTTATTGAGAAAATTCAAAATTTTTGTTTTAGAAGAAAAATTCAAAATTTTTTTGATTTGTATTGCCTATATGCAAGGAGAGCTTAACATCTCTTCTACATATAGATTCATGTTGAGTGTATTGTATATTAAGGAGCTTGACAACTCTTCTTTATGTGGTACACGTGTGTAGGGGGAGCTTCACATCTCCTCTTATGCATTACATAATATGTGTTATGTGAATTGGGGCTTGTCATCCCTTCTTCATGTAATGCATATGTGTAGGAAAGTTAATTTAGCGTCTTCCTCTTCATGAATGTATATCGCATATAATCCTTATTGATTGATTTATGTTTACCCCTTCATTGGTTCTTTGTTTCGAACAAAAAAGGGGAGAAAAATTTATTTGATTTTGTTTTTACTTTAACCCCTTTGTTGATGATTGACAAAAAGGGGGAGAAGTATTTGAGATATATGCATGTTTTCCTTACTTAAGGAGGATTAGTATTTGTGTTTATGCATATATGTTTTTGTTTTGCAAATAGGAGAAAAAGAATTTTTATTTTATGCTTGATTAGCATGTACTTCTACATTTGCATACATGTTTATGTGCCTCATTGCATATTTATTTTGTTTATTTGTGATGCATGAGTTAAGGGGGAGCTTCTTTGAAGCTTTACTTTAATCCATGCATATATAATTTCATGAGTTTTATCATCATCAAAAAGTGGGAGATTGTTGGCCCGAAGGTCCATCACTCTAGTTTTGATGATGATCAACTCATGTAGTTATAGTATTAATGATCTTGTATTTAATTAGTGACAGATTTATGATCAAGATCTTAGTAGGTGCATAGCTTCAATAAAGGATTTGAAGTCAAGTTTTGGAGCTAGCACAGTTTGATTCAAGAGCCATTGGATCGTGTTTGGACCAAGTCAATAAGATGAAGACTTGAGTCTAGGTTTGTTTTTAGAAGATTTTATTTTTAGATAAAATGTAAAGGATAGAGTAGTTGGTGGATTGCTCAAGTATTATATACACACACACTCTTGATAGTTTTGTTTTACAAAAAATTTTCTATTTTAGAAAATACAAGTTTGGTTTTTGATATTCAAGTTTCATGTTTTAACCAAAACCATATTTAGAGCTTAATGTCAAAAACATAGATATTTCACCATATTTGTGTAGTGGATCATATCCATACACTCTATGCTTCAAATGAGTTTAAATATCTTATTTTTGTATTTGGTGAAGTTTTGGAAAAATCATGTTTGGAAAATACTGATTTTCATTTGAACAAATATTTCCAACTTACAAAAATAGTCCAAATTATTTATAACATGCCTTGATTTTGTGCAAGCATGTTTGTTTATCAAAGTATATTGGTAAAACTATTTTTGTAGATTTTTAAGTATTTTATGGGATTTTATGTGAGCCAAAAAGACCAAGTTTTTAATCCCTTAACCTTGTTTCCTGGCTTCAGCCGGTCGACCGGGACGGTCGACCGCAGCTTGAAGTCGGCCGACCGTCACGGTCGACCGACGTGCACAGACGTGCACGCCAGTTCTGGCAGGAGGCCGGCCGGTCGACCGACCCGGTCGATCGTCCAGAGAGCTCTGCTCTCTGGAAAGGCCCCGATCGACCGAGCGGTCGACCGGACAGAGAGACTTGCTCTCTGTATCCTGGCTCGATCGACCGATGGCACAACGGTCTGAAATATGACCGTTGGCCGGTCGACGGGCGGTCGACCGGCAGGCCTGACAGACCTCCAACGGCTAGTTTTTCTAGCCCTATAAATTTGGGGGTTTGGGCACTGTTTTCTCCAAGATTTCAAGAAGAGTTTTGGGCTAGTTTTTCCCATTCATTTAAGTGGTTATATCCACAAGTTTTAGAGCCAAATATTTCCAGTCAAAAGGGAAGTTTACCAAGAGTGTTAAAAGAGATTTTCTTGAGTTTTCCTCCACCATCTCTTTCCTTGTTTTCTCACATATACACTTGAGCTATCCATTGATTATTCATTCTATAGGAGTGTTGTAGTGAGAGTTTTTATTAATGATCAAAGTGTTTAGATCACCAAGAGTTCTATTCTTGTACTTTGAGGAGGCGGACGTGTGTGTCCGCGGTGTTTCGAGTTCGGGTGCGAACTTGTTGTTTGAGGTGCGGCCTCGGCGAGCTGGTGGGCTTGCGGTGTGTACGGGCTAGAGAGTCCGAGAGCTTGTAGGTGTTGCGGCACCAAGGAGTGATCCGGTGGGATCAATTATAGTGGAAATCCTTCGTGTGTCAAAGGCAAGGATGTAGAGCAAGTGTGCTCGAACCTCGAAACAAATCCCTTTGTGTTTGCGATTGCCCACTCTCTCTCTCTTTGTCTCTTGTTTATATCTTGCATACTTATCTTGTCTTTATCTTTATATGCATGACATATATTTGTGCTTAATTGATATACTTGCTTTGGGATTGTTTGCTAACACTTGTATTTAACCAAGAGAGCCAACGCGGCACCTCAACCCTTATCTAGGGGAATCTAGAGGAGTTAGTCCAGAGCCCTTCACGGGGAATTCGGTTACACTCTTGTGTTATACGTGGTGTTTAGTTCAATAGTTTAGTTTAGGTCATAATAGTTTGTACTTCCGCATTATTTGGTATTAAGTGACCATTAGATTAGCCATCACCTATTCACCCCCCTAGGTGATCCTACACATGGATGTATCACTATCAAGGAGTTTTAGTGGGATGACCACTTCGCTTTAGAGAAATGAATTGGCTATATCGTATTGGTAACCATTTCATTTTTCACTTTTAAAAATATTTTAGATGCTTATTATATGTAATCCTCGGTTTCCAATGTACATGTGTCAATACTGGTATTCGATACCTGATTTAATTATCCTGGTAGTTGGATTGAGGCCATTTCATTTATAAATATTATTGTATAATATTTTAAATTTTTTTGGATTTTCTGAAAATTTTTGGGAATTATAAGAGCAGAATTTCAATTCAGGGTCGATCGATGTCACAGACTGACTCTGAGATTTTTAATTAACAATCGGGGATGAATTTTGGAGATCCAACTTCATAACAATATTCAGGATTACATCTTCTATTTTTGAGAATTTTTGAGGATTTTTCTGAATTAATAGAGTTTAATCTAATAAAATAATGCTTAAATATTTATTCAAAAAGAAAAGAATGAAATTTAAATAAAAATAAAATAAAAATAAAAATGAAATAAGAACAAAACCATTTTATTATATTCGAACTTGTGACCCCCCAGAAATGAAAAGAATGCATAACCATTATCCCTTCATGGATTTTAATATGGAAAGGTAACCATAAATATTTAATCTTTTTACCTTTACCCTTTATAAGACTTCCAAAATTAAATAAAACCAAAACACTTTGACTGTTTGTTCTCAGTTTCGAATCCAAGACCACTTTGTAGGATCGTTGAGATAAGGACTAATTGCGGAATTATCTCTTGTAGGCAACTATAGATCTGAAATAACTCAAGTCAACACAAATCTAAAACTAGAAGGATTAGCGTTAAGTAAATAAACAAAATAAATAACTTACATGTAAAGGAAAACAAATCTCAGAAATTGACAAACGCAAACAAAGAGATTTATCCTGGTTCGGTCCTTGTGACCTACATCCAGTCCCCAAGCCACCCGCTTGAGATTTTCCTTTAACCTTGATCTTGCCACCCAAAATCAATACAACATGTACACCACTAGTCGAATCCCCTTCGCCAAATGTGTACACCTTCTCTTCCACCAAGAGAACACCTTTTACCTTTGTACAACTGCCTCTTCAACCAAGAAGCCTCCCGTGTACAATGGTCACCTTGTACAACTTGCCTCTTCAACCAAGAAGCCTCCCGTGTACAATGAACACTTTGAGAATTACAATATTTTTCCTATAGCCTTGGTACTGAATGTGTATGTGGACAAGGTTCAGTATAGGAAACAAGAACTTCAGAGAACTTCACAATAGGAATTGTCTTTTGGTGAAGAACTGAAGTTAGAAATCAGTTTTCAGGTTTTCTGGATTTTTACTTTTGGAAAACTGATGGAAAAATCTTGGTAAATGGCCTTTGCAATAACTTCCCTATTTATAGCTGAAGACTAGGGTTAGTTAGGGAGTTAATAGGTGCAATTTGAATCAAAGGAACGTTGAAAACAGTTGCACAAAAGACCAGATAATGAAAACTGTCCAACAGTCAGAACTGCCTATTAGTCGACTTTCCCATAGAGTTAGTCGACTAGACTAGGCAAAATTCCTTCTATTAGTCGACTAGGTTTAGCTATTAGTCGACTAGGTCAGTGGCCGTTGGAAGAACAGTTTCAGAATAACTACTTCAAGTCGACTGCAACTACTTGATAGTCGACTTGACCAGTTATTAGTCGACTTGGGGACAAGGGTTAGTCGACTAGAAAATGTATTAGTCGACTATAGTTGACTGTTGGTCGACTAATACACAAACAGAGAGTTGGTCTGTTTCAGGATACAGGATTAGTCGACTTGGGTGACTGGGTTAGTCGACTACACCTGGGTTAGTCGACTTATAATTGACTTCAAGTCGACTAATGGACCAATGAAGTGTGTGTTTGTGTTAAGGCTTTTACATGCTATTTCAACTTTACAAACCACACTCTATCAACTCTCCTTGGCACATCTTGATCATGTAGGGCTCTTGATTCGTCATGTGTTAGAGCTCCAAAAGAATTGATCTTCACAAACGTCTTCATCGAAATAGGTTCCAACATTCTCCCCCTTTTTGATGATGACGCTTTGTGTGCACAAGTCCTCCCCCTGCAGAAAATATGTTATCTTTTCCTCCCCCTGCAGAAATGGGTTATAACAGATAGAGAAATATTTTGTTCTCCCCCTGCAACAAATATATTAGTACATATATACATAGTTGATCTTTATCAAAATTTTTTTATATGGTACCTGCAAGATAAACGTTAGTTGGTACCAAATATAAAAGATCATATCTAACCTTTTGGACTCCAAATCCATTTAGAATTTGGTTTCCACCTGTTAGTATATACATAATTGCAAGAATCACATATATCATGCATGTATGAAGCAATATATGTATTTTTATCATAAACATTTAAGTTCTTTGGAATCCATATAAACTTATTTTTCTTAGGCTTTCTTTTTACAAAAGAACTATATGGATTACTATAACATGAAGATTTTGCAATAAATCCAATACCATGATTATCATGTGACAATTTCTGAAAAGATAATAAAGCATTCAAATTTTCTTTTCCTTTATTAAACTTAGTCACATTTTGCAAAAGATCTTCATATTTATTTTTGAAAACTAACATGTCTTTATCTAATATAGAAATTCTATCATTCAAAGACTTAGTTTCCATTTTCAAAAAAATGTTTTCTTTTATAAACTTCTCATTTTCAGTTTTCAAGAATGATATGACATTTTCAGTTTCATCTTGTTGAGAATTTATAGAAGAACATTGTAATGCATAAACAGAATTTTCCTGTAAAAGTTTCTCATTTTCTTTTAACAAAAATCTGTTTTTCAGTTTTTCATTTTTCAGATTCATAAATAACTCATTAAATGCATCAGAGAGTTCAGAATATGATACCTCTTCATCTTCTATGGCCATGTAACATAAGTTAACATGTTCAGTGGATTCTTCTTCATCAGAAGATGAGGAATCACTATATTCTGAAGATGCTTCGTAGTTCTTCTTCTTTCTGAACTTCTTACTCTTGTACTTATCTTTCTTCTTGAGCAAAGGGCAATTCATCTTCATATGTTCTGGTTTATCACAATTAAAACACTTGAATTTACCTTGCTTAAGAAATTTCCTGAACTTCTTTGAGAGCATTGCCATCTCCTCTTCGTCATCATTGTCCGTGTCGGAAGATGCATGGAAGGCGAGTTCTTTCTTCTTTGAACGGTGTTGTCGTTCGTCCTTCTTCCTTTTTTCTAACTGCACTTCATATGCCAGTAGATTACCGATTAGGTTTTCTAATATCATAGTTGAGAGATCATTCGCCTCTTCAATGGCGGTTGTCTTCTTCTCCCATTCTGGTGTGAGTGCACGAAGGATCTTTCGAACTCTTTCGACTTGGGTGTAGTCCTTTCCAAGGGATGCAAGAGTATTGGTGATGTCGGTGAATCTTGTAACCATTTCGGATATGGTTTCATTCTCCTCCATTTTAAATAACTCAAACCTGTGAACAAGAACAGATATTTTAGATTCCTTAACTTTATTAGTGCCTTCATGTGTTACCTGAAGAGTATGCCAAATTTGATGTACAGAAGTTGCTGTTGACACTCGGTTGAACTCTTCTTTGGTAAGGGCACAGAATAGAGCATTCATTGCTTTGGCGTCAAGGTTCGCGTTCTTCTTTTGATCTTCACTCCAAGCGTTGTAGTTGGTTGTGGGCTTGGTGTATGATACTTCTACGATGTTCCAAAGGTCGTAGTTGAGTGACTGCAAGTATATCTTCATTCTACACTTCCAATAGTTGTAGTTGGTTCCGTCAAATAGCGGTGGACGTTGTGTAGAATGTCCTTCTTTGAATTGGGATGATGAGAACTCCGTTGCCATCCTTGTTGTTGACTTGTACCCGCCTCTGATACCCAATGTAGGAATTGGTATGGTTGTTGCCTGTTGATGAACTTGGCTCTCCCTTGCTCTGATACCAATTGTAGGATCGTTGAGATAAGGACTAATTGCGGAATTATCTCTTGTAGGCAACTATAGATCTGAAATAACTCAAGTCAACACAAATCTAAAACTAGAAGGATTAGCGTTAAGTAAATAAACAAAATAAATAACTTGCATGTAAAGGAAAACAAATCTCAGAAATTGACAAACGCAAACAAAGAGATTTATCCTGATTCGGTCCTTGTGACCTACATCCAGTCCCCAAGCCACCCGCTTGAGATTTTCCTTTAACCTTGATCTTGCCACCCAAAATCAATACAACATGTACACCACTTGTCGAATCCCCTTCGCCAAATGTGTACACCTTCTCTTCCACCAAGAGAACACCTTTTACCTTTGTACAACTGCCTCTTCAACCAAGAAGCCTCCCGTGTACAATGGTCACCTTGTACAACTTGCCTCTTCAACCAAGAAGCCTCCCGTGTACAATGAACACTTTGAGAATTACAATATTTTTCCTATAGCCTTGGTACTGAATGTGTATGTGGACAAGGTTCAGTATAGGAAACAAGAACTTCAGAGAACTTCACAATAGGAATTGTCTTTTGGTGAAGAACTGAAGTTAGAAATCAGTTTTCAGGTTTTCTGGATTTTTACTTTTGGAAAACTGATGGAAAAATCTTGGTAAATGGCCTTTGCAATAACTTCCCTATTTATAGCTGAAGACTAGGGTTAGTTAGGGAGTTAATAGGTGCAATTTGAATCAAAGGAACGTTGAAAACAGTTGCACAAAAGACCAGATAATGAAAACTGTCCAACAGTCAGAACTGCCTATTAGTCGACTTGCCCATAGAGTTAGTCGACTAGACTAGGCAAAATTCCTTCTATTAGTCGACTAGGTTTAGCTATTAGTCGACTAGGTCAGTGGCCGTTGGAAGAACAGTTTCAGAATAACTACTTCAAGTCGACTGCAACTACTTGATAGTCGACTTGACCAGTTATTAGTCGACTTGGGGACAAGGGTTAGTCGACTAGAAAATGTATTAGTCGACTATAGTTGACTGTTGGTCGACTAATACACAAACAGAGAGTTGGTCTGTTTCAGGATACAGGATTAGTCGACTTGGGTGACTGGGTTAGTCGACTACACCTGGGTTAGTCGACTTATAATTGACTTCAAGTCGACTAATGGACCAATGAAGTGTGTGTTTGTGTCAAGGCTTTTACATGCTATTTCAACTTTACAAACCACACTCTATTAACTCTCCTTGGCACATCTTGATCATGTAGGGCTCTTGATTCGTCATGTGTTAGAGCTCCAAAAGAATTGATCTTCACAAACGTCTTCATCGAAATAGGTTCCAACACACTTCACACTCAATCCTAACGCCAGACCACTTGGACACTTTGGCTTGTTGTTAGAAAACACACATATGTTATTTAAGCATAAATTACTCCCCGTCCTCCACCAGCACCTAACTTCAACCACATTTTCTCCACCTGCCCTCTCCTCTCTCTTACGTCCCCCACGTCCTCTAACTTGCACTTTCTCTCACACACATGTACTCTCTCTCTCTCTCTTCCCCCTACTCTATATAATGTATGCCCATGCCAACCAACAACGACAGCTTCCCTCTTGGCCACCTCCTATCGAGCCCCTCCATGTGTCACCCATGTTCGTGCCCTCCCCTGCAGCAACCCAGCGCCACTCCATCGGTGGCGAACACCGCCATGCCCTCACCATCTCCCTCCCTCTCATATAACCCAACACTCTTCAAGCCATCTCTACCTCCTTGCCGCACTCACCAGGCAACTTACCTCCGCCAGCGTTGACCGCATGCCGCGATCACCCCGGGCACTCTGTGGCCTCGCCGGAGCCCAACGATTACTCCATGGCGACCCGATCCCCTCTGCGAGCTCTTCGTTGAGCTACTAACATTGTCCACGCTCCGCCGGCAAGCGCGAGAAAGCCCAGTCCTTTCCAGCGAGCTCCGCAGGCTATCGTCATCCTTCACAAACGTCTCCGTTAAGCGCGTGATCACCCTCCTCCGCCAGTCGTCAAACCACCATGAGAGTCTCCATGATTCACATCGCGCGGCCATGCTCGAGCACCCAAGGCACTCCGTGGCCTCGCCGGAACACCCACGGTGACCCGGCAATCCCCGGAGTCACCGTCGTCCTCCGCAATCTCTGCCGGTGCGCCGGAGCCACCCCTTGCATGAGCATGGGTACTCTCTCTCTCTTTCTCTCCCAAAACTCTGAGGCTGGACGTGAGGAAAAAGATTCAGACAGAAGGAAAGCATTCCGAGCCGCGAATCCTACTCAGTGCCGGCTGCAGTTAAGGAAAATTAGGTTCCAACGACATCAAGCAAGTGTACACGATTCTTCTCTCCTCGTTGACTTTCGTTTTGATCTAAATTCTGCCTCTTAATTATAAATCATGGTTATCATAGCATATGATCGTCAAAACTATCCTGTGATCATATTTACATATCAGTTTTTTCTCTTCTGATTATATGACTAATTATTCTATTCTTGATATTATTACCGATACCTTCTCGTGATCTTGTTTCATTACCTTACATATCATGTTTGCATCTTGTTCATGTATATACATGCATCCAACTTAAATTGACATTATTGCTTATATGTGATAGATTTTGACACGAGAATCTATAATAATTGATGAATAAAGATTATATATAGATTGATATTGTGATCCTGATATTAATGAAAATTAATCGAGGAAATCAACCTTTATAGTTTGAGGAATTATTCGAGGATACTTATTGGATATAGACATATGATCATGACCGACTTATTATGACCTTTGGATTACATGACACTGAATCACTTGCACAACTTTGCATGTATTTGGTATCACTTGCATAACTATATATTTGTCACTTGATATTGCGACTGGTTACATTGTTTCGTGATCTTGATACACATTGTGTTCACTATCTAATGGTGATGTTCTTGATATTGATTCTTGATCATGTTACACTAAATCACACACTATCTTATATTTGCATTGATTAATAAAATTAACCAAGCCGGGTTACTGGGGGAGACTGTAACAGGAAAAATCCAGGGAGGTGTGCTTGGAAAGGCGACTCCTTGTGGGTTTGGATGACACACGTGATCTTGTTATTTATTCGCGCTCCTGTTATTACATGTTACATGATACCTGAGTACAGTGAAATGTTTCTTCCTGCTATCAGGATCCACTAACGCATCACTTTTTTGATATGCAGTTGTGCTGTGGGATGGGGCATAAGATGGTTACATTAGTTAGGGTAATAAAACATGCTAAACATATTCACTTGCATCATATTCTGTAACACCCCGCTCCCGGAATACATACTTAGTTGCGTATTCAAATTTTTCAATCAAATTTTTATTTACTTCCTGTATTTATTTTGTATTATGAATTATTTATATGATCGTTTTGCCTTGGATCCGGATTCGTGGACTCAGAGTCAGCTCTAGTCTGAACCGGGGACCGGATCCTAGTGTATTACTTGATTTAGTCTTTTTAGTAGTTAAATTTGACTGATTTCAGTTTCAAATATCATTTTCTAATATTTTAGATTTTCTATGATTTTCTAAAATTTTTCTAAATTAAATTGTAAATCTTCAAAAGCTCGACCAGTGTCGCTGACCGATTCTCGAATTTTTAATTTACAAATGGAGTTAAATTTTTAGAAACGGCTTTTATATTATTTCTGAAAATCAAATTTTCTATCTAAATACTTTTTCTGAGATTTTTCTGAATTTATCAAAATTCCACCGGATTTGGTGTCAGCTAGTATCGCTGGTTGATTCCAGGATTTTTAGTTTACAATCGGAATTAAATTTCTAAATTATGCTTTCATGTTGCTTCTTAGAATCATATTTTCTCCTTTAATATATTTTTTAAAATTTTTTAGAATTTATAAAAATCCGGCCGAACCGGTGCAGGCCGTTATCGACGGTTGACTCCAAGATTTTTAATTAGAAAACAGAATTTTATTTCTGAAAATTGGTTTCATATTATTCCCTCAGGGTGATGTTTTCTACCTGTGGGTATCTGGAACAATCGATATTTTTTGACTTTATTATAATATTATATATTTTTTGGAATTTTTCCTTTCCTTTTCCTTCTTTCTTTCTTTTTCTTTTTCCTTTTTTCACCGACTCCACCAACCGCCCACCGCCTTCCTCTCCCATCCATCACATCCCTCCATCACTCTCTCTTTTTCTTTTCCTTCTCCTTTTCTTTTTTTTCCATCTTTCTTTCTTTTTTTTTTTCCTTCTTCTCCTTTCTTTTCTTCTTCGTCTTCTTTATTTGGCCGGCGCCCAAGCGCCCAACTCCGGCGCATCCGGCCGCCGCCACCGGCGAAGACTACCTCCTAACTCCGTCCATCAACCCCCTCTCCTTCCCTCTCCTCCACCATCTCCATCTTCTTCCTTCTCCAAACCACCACCATCTCCTTCAAAAACTCCTCAAATCAACCACCACCACCATCTTCTCCACTCCAACTCCACCCTTACAATACCCTACTCCTTCTCTTTCTCCCATCTCCTTTAATTTCTCCACCTCCACCTAAAATCACCACCAAAACCATCATCTCCACCTCCTTCACTACTCTTCTCCATCACCAAACCCAAAACCTCTCATTTCCCCCTCTTTTTGGGGTGCCCGGTGCCATCCCAGGGCTGGGCGCCACCGGCGGCCGTGCGCGTCCAGGAACCCCTTGGCCCCCTGTGCGTGGGCAGAGGAGGGAGCGACAACCCCCTCTCTCATCTCTCTCCCCCTGTTTCTCTCTCTAGCCCCCCTCTCTCTCCAGTTCTCTCTCTCACCATTCCTTTGTCTCTCTGCAGTCTCTCTCTCCGTTTCTCTCTCATCTCTTTCTCTTTCTAGCCTTCTTCCTCCTCTTTCTATATTTTCCCTCTACTCTCTTTAGTTTTTCTCTCGCAGTTCTCTCTTTCTCTCTCTAGTTTTCCCTCTTTCTCTCTTGATTTCTTGTCTCCCTAGCTCTCACTCTTTCTCTCTTCTCTCTCCTCTTCTTTTTCTCTCTCTAAAAATTATATATATATTTAATTATATTTTATGGCACGTACGCGAGTTCCTGGGATTCCAGAGTTTTCAGGTTTTTCGGAGATTTAGGCGAGTGTCCTCGCCTTCTTTTGGATTTTTTTGCTTCGTCGGGTCGACATATATTTTATTTTGTATTTACATGTATTTTGTATTGGGCGGTGCCCCTGTATTTGTATGTCACCGAGTGCCCATGATTGTACATGTATATTCCTGTGACGAATGCTTGTACTAGGATAGCTTATTTCTTGCACATATACCAGGCCTGTGATGTACTCTTTTTACTGCTTTATACCATGCATGGTTGATCCTTCATAGTCGTTAGCCTCCGGGCTCTCTACTCGACCTCCGGGCCCTATCAGCATCCGGGCTTCTCCACTCTACGATAGTTTAGATATTACCATGTTTGTATGTATGCTCGTATGGTACTAATATCTCATGCAGGTACTTTTGTACTGACTCCGAGTTTCTACCCACTCCCGGGCTGGCTACCCAATGGTTCTAGGCCTGCACCCTTATGGATTTCGTGGTAGCTACCGGAGTGCGCTTAGACCCCGGGCGTACTTTAGCCTCTGGGCTCTCGCCCACTACCTCAAAAGAGAAGTGCGCTTAGACTGTCATGTCTCTCAGGTCTGCCTGGTACGAATGCTCCACGCTCAGTACTTTACCACTAGATTCGTCTAGGGGAAATGCTGCCAGATTTTCTACTCGCACTTTAAGCTGAGTCATCCTAGTAACCTCGCCAGGCGCTCTAGTGTTAAACACTGTTTGCTGTTCGTACCTCCAGCATGCTTAGCTCTGCTTGGATGTCGCTTGTTCGCTAATTACCTGCTTGCCAGTCTATTAATTCTTCTATTAATGGTTGTGAAGAGTTTGAAATCTTATTTATACTATTTTTCTTGAAACTGCATGATTTTTTTGGTATTCGTAACGATCTCGTATATCAGTACTATTTTTTTGTATCGCTTGACGTGCTTACATATACCATGCCATCACTTGTCATCTGACTGATATCACCCTCTTGTCATGCTATCAATTGACATCCGACATGATATACTTGACTCTTATAATTATCACGATAACGGAAATGATGACCTGACATCTAGCTTACATCTTGATATATTTCAGTACAAACCGTACTCTTGATACACCTGTATTCCTGATATTCCTGCCTTGTTCCTGCTCATTCCCAAAATCTGATAATTATCTAATAAACCATAAAATGGGATAACTTACATCGGATCAGGGAAAACTTGCGGATATCAATATAAGTTCGTGTTTACAGTGGTATTAGGTACATTGTGCAACTAAAAACTTTCGGTCTGACCTGACGGCCTCCAGGTGACCGAGAGGAGAGTTAGCTCCCTCCTTCTTGGTACCATCTTGATAAAAGGCATTCTATAAGACCCTCCTGATTGCCTTGCGGCAGGTTTTGTCTTCTAGCAACGGAACATCCTGGGCCGTGATCCTGGGTATGCGCGGACCCACTATAAACATTATTCGTTGATACCCCTGTTGGTTTCCAATAACAATCTTACTTTACTCAGAAGTGGATATATGCGTTCTGAGATGCTAGTTCACATGTCTAGACATCTGGGTAAGACGAGTAATAATAATAATAATAATAAATGACAACTATGTATCCGTTGTATGCTTTGCCGAGTATGCATTCATCGGGTTTTACATCGGATTTCTAGTTTACGGCCATTATTATATTATAGTTGTTTACATCCTGCCTTACCACTTATGCTCTATTCCACCAATCTCCTGCCCTTATCTTATTATACTATGAGTATTTCCTGCTTGATATCACTTTCAATCTATCTACTTGCTCTTGTATGCTTGTGCTCACGACACGGTTTTTAATACATGTTTATGATTCGGATTTATCAATACACGTGTGCTTATCTCTGCACGCCATTTGTCATTAGCATCACCACTCACTGGGGAGTTCTGACTCCCCTAGATCTTCATGTCCAGGTCTCTGAGCTTGGAGCCTGTGGATTCTCCCTGTTATTGATCAGAGATGCGCAGCTGAAGCGTGGAACACCAGCAGACCGTCTGAAGTCCATCCTTCTAGGCCCCCTGTGCGTCTCTCGAGTTTTCTTTCTGTAAACTCATGAGAGTCATTTGTACTGTTCATACTTGTACATCTCCTTGTATTCCCGCAATTGCGCCTATCGGTGATATAATATTCTTGTAATATTGTGTCACATCTGATGATAACTTTATAATTGTACACATATATTGGAATGTATAATGCACCACGTATTTCTGAACTCTAATTCTTACCTGTACTGATGCTTAGCGTATATACTGAGGATATTTTGACCTGCATATGTACGTCACAGTAACGTCACCGTACTCGCGAAATCGGGGCGTTACAGGATGGTATCAGAGCCTAAGCTCTCACATCCTCAGTACGTCCAAACGACAAATTAATGGTAAGAAATTTGCAACTGGAATGCATGGATCCCAGTTATACAGTCCAACTACAAGTACAAAGTTATCTATTCTTTCTTGATTATCCTTCCTTTAATTCCTAGTCCCTTCCATCTATCCATTGTTTTAGTTTTTCGTAGCCTTTATACCGACTTAAGATATGAATAGACTAGAGGTGTAGCGGCAGAGTACTGGAGTATTGAAAATACACCTAGAGGGGGGGGTGAATAGGTGTATGGCTAATCTAATGACAAATGATGCAGAATTAAAAATAAATTGCAACACAATGTAACCAAAGAATGTAGCCGAATTTCTAGTGAAGGGCTCTGAACTAACTCCTCTATATTCCTCTAAATAAGAGTTGAGGTGCTATTTGAAGCTCTCTTGGTTCAACACAAGTATGGGCACACAAACAATACGAAGCATATATGTATGATATGAATAATATGAAACAATACCAGGTATAAAAAAGAGAGAGAGAGTTTAGAGATAGTTGATCAAACGAAAACACTAAGATATGTTTTGAGGTTTGAGCACCCAGCTCTACGTGCCCATCTTCACACAAAAGGATTTCTACTAATTCGTCCACACAGAATTTCCCACACAGGGAACCTCCACTGAGGATTTGGGTAAATACAACTAGGAGTACACAACTCCTCTCTCCAACAAACACAACCTCTATAAAAGAGGCAAGGCACAACACAATCACCTCTACACTTAGAGGGATGGACACTTAGCCAAACAATAATTACCTGATTACTAAAATGAAAGAACAATCAAAGAGTTTAAGAATTTACCGTGTAGCTTGTGGCTAATGGGTCGTGTCCACGAGGAGGAATGCGATCGAAGCTTTTCGGTGAATCGTTTAAAAACAAAGAATTGTGTTCGTTTTTTAATGAAAAGAGAATGGAAAGAAAGAGATGATTAAAAGAGAAATTGCAACTTTAGAAAAGGCTTTGGAGAAGGTGATTTAAAAAAGTTCGAAGATTGTTTTGTTGATTATAATAAGGAAGAAAATCTGGGCTCACTATCTCACTACTCAATTGTTCATTCTTCTATTAACATCTTAAGGGCCTCAAAGTGATCATAGGCAAAACTTAAAGTTGATTTTTAGAAAGTTTGAAGTAAAGCACATAAGATAGTTGGGAGAGTTCACTCTTTTCTTTGAAAAATCGTTTAGAAATGAATATTAAATCATCAAGCGCGAAGAGGCAAGAATGAAGTAAAAACAGTTCAAGAAACGTTCATGAAAAAAGTGAGAGTTTAACAATCCAAACCCATCCTCATCTGCCTTCAAGAACACTTTCACAAAGAAAGGCTTTAAGTAAGGCATACAAAATGATTCATTGGGTCTTTTTCTTTTAAAAACAACAGAGAAGAAGAACAAGAGAGAGTTACAATAGCAAGCCCAGAAAACCGTTTTAATTGCCCATGGAAAACGAAGAAGAAAGCATAGAAATAATGCAAACCATACTGTACTACAAGTGGAAGGAAACGCTGCTCGACTCTTGTATTGATGTCACTTCAATCTTCAAATACAAGCCCTCAATTCCTCTCTCTCACCAGTTTTGATACTGGACTACAAATTAAAAAACAAGAATACAACTTTTGTGCTAGCTAACAAAGAACCTAAATCCTTAGAAAATAAACACAAATTCTAATCCTAGTCTGCACTCCATTTTTCTTTGCAGAAACCAGTATTTATAGGGAAAAATCAAAAGGGGAGGATCCCGGGAAGATTGGGGGAGCAAACGCTCCCCCAACTGACACTAGATGGCCGCGAAAAAGCGGCTAGGGCCGCGTTTCCGCGGCCCTGGTGTGGCCAGGTGGCCACACCCAATTGCTGGAAGTCCCTGGTTTGGTGATTTGCCCGTATCTTCTTCTAGTTTTCTTGTTTCTGCTCCAAAAGTTGACGAAACAGCCTTTGATTGTGTGGCTTCAACTGCTTGATTCAGGGAGGATTCTTCTCAACCTCTTGATATGCCAAGATTTTGCCCTGATTTCTTCATTTCGAATTTATTCTGAATTAAATCAGGATTTGGTGGGCTTTTGGGCTTGTTTCTCTTTTCTTTCTTTTAGCACTTGGGCCTACATTTAACAAAGAAAAGAAGACTTATTAATAGGATTTATTAGCTAAAAAATATGGTAAGGTGACAATGTAAATGCAATATATGTGACTAATCACACCCCCACACTTGTCTTTTGTTCGCCCTTGAGCGAAACATCAGACTAATTCTAATCAATTATTAGACCACTTTCGCAGGTCACTCGATTGCAATGAGCATGTGCAACAAGCCGTTAAACCTCTAGGTTACCCCTAGAGGACGAGTTTTGTCTCGTGAGGGTTTTCAGTGGATTGCAGCCACAAAATCAATAAAGAAAAAAAAAGTTAGTATTTTCGAAAAGCATTTTTTTTTTAAGGAGAAAATATTTGAAGTATATTTGTAAGGCTTTAAGTAATCTATAAGTTATAGGAATATCAAATTTTTCATTCCTAAACTTAGTCTCTATTCAACAACATGTCATTAATCAAAGTAAGGAGTCAAATTGGTTTTCTCATTTAGTCTATTAATTTACCCTGAGTCGTATGCACCATCGTGACTGTGAAGTTGACTAAGGGTTCTTTAACATTAACTCCTATGCCTTATTTATTTTTGGTGGAATTTATTCCTCAATTTCATTAGGCTTTCTAATCTGCCCATGTAACGAGCCTTCAGTCGGTGACACCCAAACCGGACAGTTTTAGGGCAACAGGTGAGAAAACACCCCTAAGGAAAACACTCGAGCAGATAAGGCTACGAAACCAAGGTTTTTATTTATAAGATGAACCCCTTTTAGGCGTGAATACTTATACTTCATGAGGCATAAATACCCAGCTTAATCAGAAGATTTATATACACATTTTTTTTCAAATTTATCTAATTATCTTTTGCATAAATACTAAGGCTTACTTAGGCCAAAGCACCTAGCTAATCAATAATTAGACTTGTTTTTTTTCTTTTTCATAATATATTTTTTTATAAGGCATAAGTGTGTAAGTGTATTTAGTTTGCATATGTCATCAAGGTAAATATCAAGACTAAATTACTTTCACAAATTTTCTTCCTGACCCTAAAAATCAAACAAGTTATCTTAGTTTGACTAAGTGTAAGAAATCCTAATTATGATTCTCCTATTCCTTAAAATTGACTTAATTTCTTTCAAAAGATATATCAAAATATTGTTCTACCCCTTTCAAAAAGTTTTTTTTTTCTTTTTTTTTCTTTTTTTTATATTTATATATATATATTTTTTATATCAGTCATGTTAGAACCCTCCCCCACACTTATCTCATGCATTGTCCCCAATGTATGAAAGAAATGTATAAATGCATGAAATAAAATGGAAAGGAGGAAAGTTACCGATACACTGGGTCAAAAAGACCCATTGCCGTTTCATTTACCGGCACCGATTCCAAGAAAGGTTTAAGGCGTTGACCATTTACCTTAAAGTCATTTTCATTCTTGGTGTCACTGATCTCAACTGCACCGTGTGGAAACACGGTTTTTACAACGAATGGCCCAGTCCATCTTGATTTCAATTTTCCTGAAAAAAGGTGAAGCCTAGAATTATAGAGTAAGACTTTTTATGCAGGGACAAAGGTTTTTCTTATGATGTACTTATCATAGAAAATCTTGACTCTATCTTTAGTGATCCTAGCATTTTCATAGGCCTCATTTCTCAATTCCTCTAACTCGAAAATTTGTAATTTTCGAAGGTCACCGGCCTTAGTCAAATCGAAATTCAACTGCTTGATTGCCCATAAGGCTCGATGCTCTAACTCAACGGGCAAGTGATAAGGTTTGCCATAGACTAACCTATAAGGAGACATTCCTAGAATCATCTTGAAAGCGGTCCTGTAGGCCCATAGAGCATCTATAAGTTTGATGGACCAATCTTTCCGGTTTTGGTTCACAGTTTTCTCCAAGATTAGCTTGACTTGTCTATTGGAAACCTCAACTTGCCCACTGATTTGAGGATGATAAGGTGTGGACAACTTGTGAGTTATGGCATACTTTCACATAAGAGCTTCAAAAGATCTATAGCAAAAGTGAGTGCCATTATCACTGATGATAGCACGAGGGGTTCCGAAGCGTGAAAAAATGTTCTCTTTTAAAAACTTTATGACAACTTTGTTATCATTAGTTTTACAAGGAATAGCTTCTACCCACTTGGACACATAATAGACAGCAACCAATATGTATTGGTTCCCAAATGAATTAGGAAATGGACCCATAAAGTTGATGCCCCAAACATCAAAGAGTTCTATTTCTAGAATTGGGTTGAGGGGCATCATATTTCGTTTTGAGATCCTTCCTACCATTTGGCATCTAGGGCACGTCTTGCAGAATTCATAGGCATCCTTGAACAAAGTGGGCCAATAGAACCCACTTTGTAGCACTTTTTCAGCAGTCTTGCGGGGACCAAAGTGTCCACCGCATGCAAGTTCATGACAAAAAGATAGAACACTCTTAACCTCCTCATCGGAAATGCATCTCCTAATAATTTGGTCTGAACAGTACTTGAAAAGATACGGTTCTTCCCAAAAGAAATACCGGACTTGGGATAAGAACCGGTATATATCATTTTTGGACCAATGAGACGGAGTTTGTTTTGTGATTAAGTAGTTCACTATATCCGCAAACCAAGGTTCCCTAGAGATAGCTAAGAGATTTTCATCAGAAAAATCCTCATTTATGGGTAATTCGTTGCATGGAGAATTAGGGATCCGTGAGAGATGGTCAGCAACGATATTTTCTACGCCTTTTTTATCTCGAATCTCAAGATCGAATTCTTGAAGAAGGAGGATCCATCCAACGAATGAGTCAGGCCTTGGCATCCTTCTTCATCATGAGGTACCTAATCGCAAAATGATTGGTGAAAATGGTGGTTTTGGACCCTAGTAGGTAGGGACGAAACTTCTCTAAGGCAAACACTACTGCCAAGAATTCCTTCTCAGCCGTAGTGTAGTTCAATTGTGCATCGTTGAGAGTCCTACTAGAGTAGTAAATCACATGCTGCTTGTTATCAATGCGTTGTCCTAGGACAGCGTTTATGGAAAAATCGAAAGCATCGCACATGATTTCGAACGGCTTAGACCAATCCGGTGCAGATATGATTGGTGTAGAAATAAGCTCTCTCTTACGCTTCTCCCAAGAATTCATGCATTCAGTATCGAAAGTGAAGGACACATCCTTAGCTAACAGATTAGTCAAGGGTCTAGCAATTTTGCTAAAATCCTTGATAAATCTCTGGTAGAAATCAGCGTGTCCTAAGAAAGATCTAATGTCCTTAACGCATTTGGGCATGGGAAGCTTAGCAATAACCTCTATTTTGGCTCTATCCACTTCAATTCCTTCCTTGGAGATTTCATGACCCAAGACAATTCCATGTTTTACCATGAAGTGGCATTTCTCCCAGTTCAGTGTCAAATTTTTCTCAGCATAACGTTTGAGGACAAGTTCTAAATGGTGGAGATAGTGAGTGAATGAATCTCCGTAGATGGAGAAATCATCCATAAAGATCTCTAAGAATCGTTCTACCATATCAGAGAAAAGACTCAACATGCAACGTTGAAATGTTGCTGGGGCATTGCATAAGCCGAAGGGCATTCGACGATAAGCAAATGTCCCGAATGGACATGTAAACGTAGTCTTTTCTTGGTCCTCAGGAGCGATTGGGATCTGGTTATAGCCTGAGTAACCGTCCAAGAAACAGTAATACTCGTGACCCGCCAAACGTTTAAGTATTTGATCAATGAAGGGAAGTGGAAAATGGTCCTTACGAGTTGCAGCATTCTGTTGGAACTTATTTCGATGAAGACGTTTGTGAAGATCAAATTCATTTGGAGCTCTAACACATGACGAATCAAGAGTCCTACATGATCAAGATGTGCCAAGGAGAGTTGATAGAGTGTGGTTTGTAAAGTTGAAATAGCATGTAAAAGCCTTGACACAAATACACACTTCATTGGTCTATTAGTCGACTTGAAGTCCATTATAAGTCGACTAACCAGTGTATAGTCGACTAACCCAGTTACCCAAGTCGACTAATCCTGTGTCCTGAATTTGACCCAACTCTCTGTTTGATTATTAGTCGACCGACAGTCAACATAGTCGACTAATAGTCTTTTCAAGTCGACTAATCCAAGTCCCCTAGTCGACTAATCCCTGGTCAAGTCGACTAATTGATAGTTGCAGTCGACTTGATTCAGTTATCAGAAAACTGTCACTTGAAACGTCACTTCCCTAGTCGACTAATAGCCAAACATAGTCGACTAATAGAAGGAATTTTGCCTAGGTTAGTCGACTAACTCAAAAAGCAAGTCGACTAATAGGCAGTTCTGACTGTTGGACAGTTTCTGACTGTTGGTCTTTTGTGCAACGTTTTCCAACGTTTCAAACATTCGAAATGCACCTATAACTCCCTAACTAACCCTAGTCTTCAGCTATAAATAGGGAAGTTATACCAAAGGCCAATTACCAAGAGATTTTATCAGTTTTCCAAAGCCAAAAATCTGCAAACCTGAAAACTGTTTTTCCCACTTCAGTTCTTCACCAAAAGACATTTCCATTGTGAAGATTCTCTGAAGTTCTTGTTTCCTATACTGAACCTTGTCCACATACACATTCAGTACCAAGGCTATAGGAAAAGTATTGTAATTCTCAAAGCAAATCATTGTACACAGGAGGCTTCTTGGTTGTAGAGGCAGTTGTACAAGGTGAAGGTATTCTCTTGGTGGAAGAGAAGGTGTTCTTTTGGAGGAAGAGAAGGTGTACACATTTGGCGAAGGGGATTTGTCAAGTGGTGTGCATGGTGTATTGATTTTGGGTTGCAAAGTCAAGTTAAAGGAAAATCTCAAGCGGGTGGCTTGGGGACTGGATGTAGGTCATAAGGACCGAACCATGATAAATCTCTCTTGTTTGCGTTTGTACATTTTCTGAGATTTGATTTCCTTTTTGCAAGTTACTTCTTTGATTAACGATTAATCCTTCTTGTTTTAGTGTTATGTTGACTTGTGTATTTTAGATCATTGTTGCCAACAGAGATAGTTCCGCATTTATCAATATCTCGGGGACCAACATTTGGTATCAGAGCAAGATCCAACATTTGGTATCAGAGCGGGTACAAGTCAACAACAAAGATGGCAACGGAGTTTCCCTCATCCCAATTCAAAGAAGGACATTCTACATAACGTCCACCGCTATTTGACGGAACCAACTACAACTATTGGAAGTGTAGAATGAAGATATACTTGCAGTCACTCAACTACGACCTTTGGAACATCGTAGAAGCATCGTACACCAAGCCCACAACCAACTACAACGCTTGGAGTGAAGATCAAAAGAAGAACGCGAACCTTGACGCCAAAGCGATGAATGCTCTATTCTGTTCCCTAACCAAAGAAGAGTTTAACCGTGTTTCAACAGCAATTTCTGCACATCAAATATGGCATACTCTTCAGGTAACACACGAAGGCACTAATAAAGTTAAGGAATCTAAAATATCTATTCTTGTCCACATGTTTGAGTTATTCAAAATGGAGGAGAATGAAACCATATCCTAGATGGTTACAAGATTCACCGACATCACCAATACATTAGCATCCCTTGGAAAGGACTACACCCAAGTTGAAAGAGTTCGAAAGATCCTTCGTGCACTCACACCAGAATGGGAGAAGAAGACAACCGCCATTGAAGAGGCGAATGATCTCTCAACTATGACATTAGAAAACCTAATCGGTAATCTAATGGCATATGAAGTGCAATTAGAAGAAAGGAAGAAGGAAGAACGACAACACCGTTCAAAGAAGAAAGAACTCGCCTTCCATGCATCTTCCGACATGGACAATGATGACGAAGAGGAGATGCAATGCTCTCAAAGAAATTCAGGAAATTTCTAAAGCAAGGTAAATTCAAATGCTTTAATTGTGATAAACCAGGTCATATGAAGATGGATTGTCCTTTGCTTAAGAAGAAAGATAAGTACAAGAGTAAGAAGTTCAAAAAGAAGAAGAACTACAAAGCATCATCAGAATACAGTGATTCATCTTCATCTGATGAAGAAGAATCCACTGAACGTGTCAACCTATGTTACATGGCACTTGAAGATGATGAGGTATCATATTCTGAACTCTCTGATGCTTTCCATGAATTATTTCTTGATCTGAAAAATGAAAAACTGAAAAACAAAGTTTTGTCAAAAGAAAATGAGAAACTTTTAAAGGAAAATTCATGTTATGCATTACAATGTTCATCTATAAATTCTCAACAACAAGATGAGTTTGAAAAAGTCATATCATCTTTGAAAATTGAAAATGAGAAATTTATAAAAGAGAACATTTTTCTGAAAAAGGAAACTAAGTCTTTGAATGAAATGATTTCTATATTGAATAAAGACATGTTAGTTTTCAAAAAGAAATATGAAGATCTTTTGCAAAATGTGACTAAGTTCAATAAAGGAAAAGAAAATTTGAATGATTTATTATCTTTTCAAAAATTGTCACATGATAATCATGGTATTGGATTTATTGCAAAATCTTCATGTTATAGTAATCCATATAGTTCTTTTGTAAAAAGAAAGTCTAAGAAAAGTAAGTTTATATGGATTCCTAAAAATTTAAGTTTTCATGATAAAAATACATATATTGCATCATACATTCATGATATATGTGATTCTTGCAACTATGTGTATATTAACAGGTGAAAACCAAATTCTAAATGGATTTGGACTTCTAAAGGTTAAATATGTTCTTTTATGTTTGGTACCATCTAACGTTTATCTTGCAGGTACCATATAAAAATTGATAAAGAACAATTATATATATATGTACTAATATATTTGTTGCAGGGGGAGAACAAAGTATTTCTCTATTTGTTATAACCCAATTTCTGCAGGGGAAGGAAAATATAACATATCTTCTGCAGGGGGAGGACTTGTGCACACAAAGCGTCATCATCAAAAAGGGGGAGAATGTTGGAACTTATTTCGATGAAGACGTTTGTGAAGATCAAATTCATTTGGAGCTCTAACACATGACGAATCAAGAGTCCTACATGATCAAGATGTGCCAAGGAGAGTTGATAGAGTGTGGTTTGTAAAGTTGAAATAGCATGTAAAAGTCTTGACACAAACACACACTTCATTGGTCTATTAGTCAACTTGAAGTCCATTATAAGTCGACTAACCAGTGTATAGTCGACTAACCCAGTTACCCAAGTCGACTAATCCTGTGTCCTGAATCTGACCCAACTCTCTGTTTGATTATTAGTCGACCGATAGTCAACATAGTCGACTAATAGTCTTTTCAAGTCGACTAATCCAAGTCCCCTAGTCGACTAATCCCTGGTCAAGTCGACTAATTGATAGTTGCAGTCGACTTGATTCAGTTATCAGAAAACTGTCACTTGAAACGTCACTTCCCTAGTCGACTAATAGCCAAACATAGTCGACTAATAGAAGGAATTTTGCCTAGGTTAGTCGACTAACTCAAAAAGCAAGTCGACTAATAGGCAGTTCTGACTGTTGGACAGTTTCTGACTGTTGGTCTTTTGTGCAACGTTTTCCAACATTTCAAACATTCGAAATGCACCTATAACTCCCTAACTAACCCTAGTCTTCAGCTATAAATAGGGAAGTTATACCAAAGGCCAATTACCAAGAGATTTTATCAGTTTTCCAAAGCCAAAAATCTGCAAACCTGAAAACTATTTTTCCCACTTCAGTTCTTCACCAAAAGACATTTCCATTGTGAAGATTCTCTGAAGTTCTTGTTTCCTATACTGAACCTTGTCCACATACACATTCAGTACCAAGGCTATAGGAAAAGTATTGTAATTCTCAAAGCAAATCATTGTACACAGGAGGCTTCTTGGTTGTAGAGGCAGTTGTACAAGGTGAAGGTATTCTCTTGGTGGAAGAGAAGGTGTTCTCTTGGTGGAAGAGAAGGTGTACACATTTGGCGAAGGGGATTTGTCAAGTGGTGTGCATGGTGTATTGATTTTGGGTTGCAAAGTCAAGTTAAAGGAAAATCTCAAGCGGGTGGCTTGGGGACTGGATGTAGGTCACAAGGACCGAACCAGGATAAATCTCTCTTGTTTGCGTTTGTGCATTTTCTGAGATTTGATTTCCTTTTTGCAAGTTACTTCTTTGATTAACGATTAATCCTTCTTGTTTTAGTGTTATGTTGACTTGTGTATTTTAGATCATTGTTGCCAACAGAGATAGTTCCGCATTTATCAATATCTCAGGGACCAACATTTGGTATCAGAGCAAGATCCAACACATTCAGCTTCCTATAGTCGATGCAAACTCGAATCTTCGTGGGAAGTCGAGTTTGAACCAACTCTTTGTTCTCGTTTTCCACTACGGTGAAACCGGATTTCTTTGGAACCGCGTGGACAGGACTGACCCATTGGCTATCAGAAATGGGATAAATTATCCCATTGTCTTAGAGTTTTATGATTTCAGCATGAACAACCTCTTGTATTATAGGGTTTAACCTATGCTGCGGGTCTCTTTTAGGTGTGGCGTCTTCATTGAGATGAATGCGATGTTGGACGATGGTTGGACTTAATCCCTTTATATCGGTCATAGTCTACCCAATGGCTTCCCTATGTTTTCTTAGAATAGCTTTAAGATCTTCTTATTCCCGTCATTTAAATGGGAGGCAATGATGACAGGAAAGGTCTCTTGCTCGCCTAGATAGGCGTACTTGAGATGCGCAGGTAAGGCTTTCAATTCTAAGGAAGAGGAAGGCTCACTGGAAGGACTAGTCAAATCTGTTGGCTCCATTATTGGTGAAATAGGGTTCGAGGCCCAATTCACAGCAGAATCTACAGCCTGATCAAGATTAAAGTCGTCAGACTCTAACCCGAAGTCACACTCTGTTTCTAATTCCAATTCTTCCCCATGTTCACTTATCAAGTTCTCAATTAGGTTGACTTCAAATGTTTGGTCCTCGATATCGCGGGGTTATTTTCCTAGATTGAAGACATTGACTTCTCTAGTCATGTCCCCAAAGGTTAACCTCATAGACCCATTCCTACAATTGATGATGGCATTAGCAGTAGCAAAGAATGGTCGCCCTAGGATAACAGGAGTTTGAGCCCTATGATTGGAGTTGGACACAGGTTGTGTCTCCAGAACTATGAAATCGACAGGGTTCTTGTATGACCCGGGAAAGGAGGGAGACAGTGAATATTGCAGTAAAAATTTTCCTTGAATCAAATGAAAAGGATTACAACAACAACTGTTCCTTCCGGTGACAAGGGAGGGAGGATATTGAATCTTGAATCCCCCCTTTGTTTAAGGCTGGGTTCTTCGTGTGGCGGTGGAGAGTGAATCTTGTTCTCCGTTGACCGGATGACCGTCCTTCAGGGATCTCCTCTTCGGCCGGTAGAAAGAGTAACTCAGCTCCGTCTACCAAAACTCTAAAAGAGAAGGTAAGCGAAGAGTAACTTGTACGCAGCAAGCTAGCTTGAAGAGTCGAGTTCTCTCTCTGTTGATGATCTCTCTGTTGTCCTCTTCTCCTTCTTTTTGATTGCCAAAAGTCCCACCGCTTCTTCATAGCGACGGGGCTATTTATAGGGGTCCCAGGGGTGAACGTGCCCCCCTGAAAACGTTCCACAATGAGGGCCAACTTCCCCGCTACATGGGCGGTAACTAACCCACGTGCCTGCTAAAGACACGCCATGATGGGGGCTGATTTCCCTTACGTGTGGGCAGTGATTGGTCACTTAACCAAGGCGGTTATAACTGAGACGCGGGTGTCAGGCCGACGCGTCTTGATGCTGAGACGCGAGTGTCAGGCCGACGCCCCTTGATGCTGAGACGCGGGTGTCAGGCCGACGCGCCTTGATGCTGAGACGCGGGGGTCAAGCCAACGCGCCTTGATGCTGAGACGCGGGGGTCAAGCCAACGCGCCTTGATGCTGAGACGCGGGGGTCAAGCTAACGCGCCTTGATGCTGAGACGCGAGTGATAGTCCCTCACGTCTAGAGTTTGAAACTTTGCTTTTCAATGGCTTGTCCTCCAGTAACTTTTGGACAGCCTACAGAACCCCCTCCAAAGTTTTCGATATTCCGCAGTTAACTGGGACGGATTTCGAAATACTTTGGACTCTAGCTGAATTCACCTTCATGGCTGGACTGTTGATGCTCCGGGTTCGATCTTATCTGGAGTTGGTCTTCGTGAGTGTACTGTTTGAACTCTTTGAAGCCACCAGAGTTGATCATGTTGAGTGTCTAGATGCACAGTCTAAACTTTCCCGATTGCTTTTAGTCTGTCACAAGTGTGCTTTAAGCTAGGAGTGGTTAGCCGTCTGCTTGCGTCAGTGTACTGTTGAACTGATTTTGCAGAAGCAGGAGGCCGAACGCAGGTTCTTTTCAAAAAGCCGAGATAGTACTGCTTTAAAGACGCGATTTCTGTAGGGTGCGTCCTTTGGCAATGGAAACGCGCCTGATCTTCTATGAGGCAGACGCGATGTTGGGCCTGCTGGGTCGGACGCGGACTTTGTAGAGAGACGCGACTTTCCGAATGCATTTATGGAGATGCTGACGGGGCATGTCCATCGAAGAGGTGCGTCCCTTGGGTGCGAATCTGTGCCGTGTGATGATTACGCCGCCAGCTGGCCTGGGGAACCGGCGGGATTTCACCTTTTGGCGCGCGGATTTCTTGGTTCATTAACTGACCCGCGCCACGTGTCAAATGACGACTCGCTGTGGAGTCGTGACACATGATCTTCGCGAAGATTTGCTCTACGAGTCATGCGATGATTTGCTGCAGCTTTTATCGGGTCACACGCCGCGTATCTTTGCGAATCCTTGTGCCTATAAATAGCCACAGTTGGAGAGATACCTCTTCTTCTCCGAGCGTTTTTAGGGTTTTTTAAGAAATAGAGTTCTTCTTCCCCTGTTCATACTCACATCAGATTCTTGATTGACAATGGCATCCAAGACCAAGCCAACCGCATCTTCTTCACGGGCGACCGTCGACGAGGCCCGGAGGGGCGCTTCTTCTGCGCAGGATGCTGCTTTCCCAGGTATAATGCCTGTTGGGCGTGGATTTCGCCATTAATGGAAGCCCTAAGAATCTTTAACACAAGATGCGGTCTCAGACGCAGTTTTTGAGTTGATAACCGAGGCGCGGGTTTGGACCCTCGCGCCATTGGGTCCTGCGTTTCGGATTCTTCACTTAGGATATTTCTAATTGTGAAGGGTTCAGACGCGGACTTGGTTTGCAGAACGCGGATTTGATCCTTGCGTTCTGTTTCATCAGCTGCCGATTTTGATGAATCTGGCACTTGAGTCCAAGTACTTAGAAATCTGGGGGTGTGAAAGGAAGGGAATTACCCTCCTTAACTTCTGGCGATTATGGTGATGGAAGGGTTAAGGTGGATAACTCCCTTCTTTTCGCACCCCAGAAGTGACATCAAGGTCATGGATTCTGGTGGTGGAGACGCGGATCCTGCAGGTCTGGACGCGGGTTTGATAATTCCTGCGTCCAGTATCTCTTCTGCGTTTGGACGCGGTTTTGCAGGTCTGGACGCGGATTTGATAATTCCTGCGTCCAGTATCTCTTCTGCGTCTGGGTTATGAACACTTAGCATTTTTGCTTCTAATAAAGTATCTAACTAAATGTCATTTTCTTTTGTAGTGCCCCATCCTTCTGCCTCACTCGCCAAGACGCGCCACTTTATAAGAGAAAGTGACAAGTAGAATTGGTACCCCCAGGGAGGGTGAACTTTTATCAAGTGTTTGGGATTAACTTGATTAAGCTCAACTGGGGATTTGATGAAAACACTGTTGATGGTGTAGTGTTAACCTAACAAGGTTTTTTGTTTTTTAAGTGGACTTGTTATTCTGTTGAAGAGAATAACAAGTGAAGCTAGACTCGTGGGGAATCTAGGAAAGTTTGTTACCGTCAGAGGTGTGATATTAACTTAACGGGTTGGAAGTGGTCTTGTCAGAAGTGTAATGTTAACTTGACAAGGATGTGAGTCAGAGGTGTGATATTAACTTAACTCAAAAAGTGTCACTGTCATAGGTGTAATGTTTAACTTGACAGTGAGGGTAATGCTAGAGGTGTAATGTTGAACTTAGCATTGGTCATCTCGGCTTGCATAAGGAAGTCCGAGGGAAAGTCATGGCCATAGGTGTATTGTTGAACTTAGCAAGGACTTGGATGCTAGAGGTGTGGTGTTAACTTAGCATCATCCATTTCAGCTTCGGTGTGGAAGTCTAAAGAAAAGTGACTGTCAGAGGTGTAATATTAAACCTGGCAGAAACTTGATTACTGTTTAGAGGTGTGGTGTTAAACTTTAACAGTAATTTGTCAGAGGTGTGATATTAACTTGACAAAGATTGACTCATGGTAAGAGTAATTTGAGGACCTGTCATTCTGTTGATGAGAATTGACAAGTGAAAATTTTGAAGTGCCAGAGGTGTAGTATTAACTTGGCGGATTTGAAAATTTGATACTCCATGTAGAGTTGACAAACAAAATTTGTACTCGACAAGGAATATTGAAAAGTTTTCATTACCAGAGGTATAGTGTTAACTTAGTAATGGTTGTATTTTGTAGACCTACCATTCTGTGGATGAGAATTGGTAGGGGATTTTGGAGGAAAGAGTGGAGCCAAGTCCACTTTAGGATTTTTAGCAAACCCTCAGCTATCAACGGATTTGAGGTGCCTTTACCAACTACCGTTTGAGTTGGGCTAGCCATGCTGTTCCCCTCAGCATGATGAGTTGTCGAAGACTGATGTTGGGCTTAGAAGCCAACATTTTCCTCTATCCTTAGCCGTCGGAGGCGTCAGATCAAATGGGAACGTGTCCCTTAGGATTTTTAGCAAATCCTCAGCTGTCAACGGGTTTGAAGTGCCTTTACCAACTACCGTTTGAGTTGGGCTAGCCATGCTATTCCCCTCAGCATGATGAGTTGTCAAAGACTTATGTTGGGCTTGGAAGCCAACATTTTCCTCTATCCTTAGCCGTCGGAGGCGTCGGATATTCATGAAGAAGCTCTTCTTGATTTGATCAGAGGTGTATTTTTAACTTGATCAGTGGAAGAATACCGTCTAAGGATAGTATTTCTTCAGGAACCTGCCATTGATCGGCATCATAAGTGTATCGCCATTCGGGGTTATGAGGCGATATGACCCATTTGAGTAGACTGACTCTACTACAAATGGTCCTTCCCATTTGGGTTGGAATTTTCCTTTTGTCTTGTGCGTCATTACCATGGGTCTTCTGACGGCTAAGACAAGATCGCCTTTCTTGAAAGTTCGCACTTTAACTTTCTTGTTGAAGGCTCTGGTAATTCGAGCTTGGTAGAGCTCGATTTACTGTTGGGCCTGCAGACGCTTATCATCTAAGGCCTCCAGTTCTTGGAGTCGCTGTCGATGCTTCTCCTCGGTTGTCATCTCCGCTGTCAAGGCGACGCGTAGAGATGGAATTTGGATCTCTAGTGGGAGCATGGCTTCGCACCCATAGACCAAAGAAAATGGCGTAGCTTTAGTTGGGGTTCGCACAGTTGTGCGGTAAGCCCATAAGCATTCACCCAACTTGTCGTCCCAGTCTCGTTGACTTTTTGAGATGAACTTCTTGAGAAGCTTGCCAATAGTCTTGTTGAAAGCTTCTGCGAGGCCATTAGCGGCAGGATAGTATGCCGTTGAGGACACACTCTGGATTCTGAACTTAGCGCAGAATCTCTGGAAAGCCTGGCTGATGAACTGAGGCCCATTGTCGTGGACAATTCGCCGAGGTACGCCAAAACGGTAAATAACATGGTGTTTCACGAATTTGATCACGTTCGACGATTTGACCTCCTTCAAAGGGATGGCTTCGGCCCATTTGGAGAAATAATCGGTTATTGCCAAAATGAACCGATGTCCTTTTGATGATGGTGGGCTGATAGGACCAACCACGTCCATGCCCCACATTTTAAATGGCCAGGTAGAGGCCGTAGAGTGGAGGTACCCTGGTGCTTGATGGATGAAATCGCCGTGCACTTGGCAGGCGTGACATCTCTTGGCATAAGTGACGGCATCGGCAATCATCTTGGGCCAGTAGTAACCCAATCTTTGAAGTCGATGTGCCAGTTTTGGGCCAGGTTGATGGGCTCCACACATGCCGTCGTGGGCTTCTTTCAATACCTCTTGAGCCTCCTTTGGTGAGAGGCACTGGAGCAAGATCCCGTCATGCGATCGACGATACAATGTTCGCGTAATCGCATTATAATAGAATTTGGGGGCTTTCCTTCGAATAGCAGCCGCCTCTTTGGTGTCTTCAGGAAGGATGTCGTATAAGACGTAGTCGATATAGGGGAATCGCCAGTCTTTAAGCTCTGAACCGGTTGATGCTTCAAGTGCTTCTTCGCGGTGACGACCTCCCGTTGACTCCTGATAATCCTCGAGAGCATTCCTCGGGCAATACAGGTCGTGGCTGTAGACGAATATCTTCTCCATTGCTCCAGCTGGAAGAGCTAAGGAGGCAGCCAGGGATGCGAGTGCATCTGCGTGCGCATTTTGCCTGCGCGGTACATGGTCGATGTAGAAGCTTGTAAACCCCTCGGCCATGCGGATAGTCGCGTTGTAATAGGGTACTAAGTCTTCATGTCTGACTTCGTACTCCCCGCGAACTTGGCTGACGATGAGCTTGGAGTCGCCGTATGCCTCGAGATTTTTAACGCCAATCTCGTCGGCGAATTGCATCCCAATCAAAAGAGCGTTGTACTCCGCCACATTGTTGGAACAAGGCTCAGTTAATGAGACAGCTCGGGGAATCACATAATTTTGTGGGGATACAAGTACTACCCCCACCCCTGCTACTAAGTATCCCCTCAGGCTTGTTCTTGATGCACCGTCGAAGAAAAGTTGCCATACTTGACTTTCAAACGATATCTGAGTCAGGCAGACTTCAGCAACCTCATCTGGGAGATCCTCGTAGACTTTGGCTGCCCTCGGATCTGGGTGCTCAGCTAGGAAATCCGCGACTGCTTGTCCCTTAATGGCCTTTTGTGATAAAAAACGCATCTCATATTGGGAGAGCAATATGGCCCATTTTGCCAGTCGGCCATTTAGCGATGAAGGTTTAGTCATAAGTAACCTCAGGGGGTTGACTTTTGATATGACGTTTATAGTTTGGCCTACCAGATAGTGTCGCATTTTCTGGATAGTGAACACCAGTGCCAAACATTCCTTCTCGATCGGGTTATACCGATGTTCGGCTCTGATCATTGTTCTACTCAGATAGTAGATTGCTTGCTCACGTCCTTGATCGTCATTCTGAGCTAGTAGAGCTCCCAAAGAATGATCCATCGCTCGGACGTACACCAGAAACGGCTTTCCGAATACTGGAGCTGCAAGGACTGGTGGTTGGGTGAGGTATTGCTTGATTTCCTCAAACGCTTTTTGGCAAGCGTCATCCCAAATGAATGAGACACCCTTCTTCATCAGCTTAGCGAAGGGTTGGCATCTTCCGGAGAGGTTTGAGATAAACCTGCGGATGTATACCAATCGTCCTTGCAATCCCCTGAGTTCCTTGAGATTTCTCGGGGGTTGCATCTCCTGGATAGCGCGAACCTTTTCCGGGTCCAAGTGAATTCCGGTGGATGTTACAACAAATCCTAAGAATTTGCCACTGGCCACCCCCAGGAAGGACTTTGTGGGATTTATCTTCAATTGATGAACCCGCATGATGTCGAAGACCACCTTCAGGTCTGCTATATGATCACCTTTAGTGCGGCTTTTTACCGCGATGTCATCAACATAACATTCCACCGTTTTGCATATTTGCTGATGGAAAATGGCGTTCATGGCCCTTTGGTATATTGCCCCTGCATTTTTCAGTCCGAAGGGCATGACGGTATAGCAATAAACCCCCAATGGTGTCCTGAAGGAGGTGTGCTTTTCATCGTCAGGATACATTTTGATTTGATTGTATCCTGAGAATCCATCCATGAAGGACATTCGCTCGAATCCGCAAGTATTGTCAATCATAACGTCTGTGATTGGCAATGGGAATTCGTCTTTGGGACAAGCCTCATTTAGATCACGGAAGTCGATGCAGATCCGGATCTTCCCGTTCTTCTTGGAGACGGGGACGATGTTGGCTACCCAGTCGGGATGTTGTTCTTCCCTAATGAAGCCAGAATCAATAAGTTTTCTGACTTCTGATTGAATTGCCTCCATTATTTCTGGGCGAAACCGTCGCTGCTATTGTTTGACAGGCTTTGCGTCCGGATTGATGTTGAGGCGGTGCATAGCCACTTGAGGATCAAGTCCTGGCATGTCCTCATAATTCCAGGCGAAGACGTCTATATACTCTTGTACAAGAGATATTAGATCTTTCTTCTCCGAAGGTGACAGGCCGTCACTTATGAAGATGGGCTTAGGGTTAGCCTCATCTCCTAGGTTGATCTGAACAATCTTATCTTCTGTGGGTGGCTCACGCTGTTCAAAGCGGGTGTCCCAAAGAGCATTTAAATATTTGATCCAAGGATCTGTATCGGATTGGATCATTTCTTCATCTCCATCTTCGAGGTGGCTTGTCGAAACCATGTTCACTGAAAGTTCCTTGAAGATGTTGCCGACACTGACATCTGACTCCCAGGATGATGTGTCTGAAGAATAATTGTTGCTCGACGATTCTTGAGAATCGGAGGCTGATGGAACCGGAGTTGATACATAGCCCAACGCCCGGCGTGTCCGATGATAATAATCGGGGGTCTTCCCTTTTGGCACAAAGGATTGAAGCAACGTCCTCCTTCCTTTGCCGAAGTTCAACCCGGGTCTGTCGGTTAGATCGTACCCCATGCACTTCATCATTTTGAGTGCTTTTGGTTCATAATGATCGAACTGAGGTGATTCCTCCTCGCCTTCCGATTCGTCGCGGGGCGTTAGTTCAGACGAGATTCGCCCAAAGAGAATTGGTTTTTGGCCCTTCTGTCTTGCTGGAACCATGAATATAGATTCTTGTGCATTATCATTGTCTTGGTATGTCTCGAAGGACGATTTCACTGGTACATGCAATGATGTCAAGGCACCCATTGCCGACCAGAGATCGTCATCTATATCAGTGCTAGTGTCTGATGGTATTGAATCAGAAGCACACGCAGAAAAATACGCAAAATCTAAATCTTCATTAATATACCAACCGCCTACATCATCGGTGGTATTATCGACATCGGGTTTATTAGTGCCCGTTACAAGTGGTTCTAACTCCCACAGGCACTCTTCTTTCTCAAGCTCAGTGTCAGCCTCATTACCAGAGTCTGGCTCTTCTGGTTGTGGGGCTTCATCCGTTTCCACCGGATCTTGGTACAGCAAAGAGTCGGTGAAATAATTCTCGACCCCCTTGAACGGATGCCTTTCAGCAATCAACGTCTGCACATTTCTATCCCCGTCAATGTACTTCATGACTTGGTGGAGAGTGGAGGGAACGATGGAGTTGCGGTGAATCCACGGTCGTCCCAGCAACAGATTGTAGGAAGTGTCGGCATCGATGATGTAGCATGTCACCTCCGACTTGAGGCTTCCAATCTGACACTTGAGCTTGATCTTCCCCATCGGACGGGTCTGGTTGGCATTGAACCCATAGATAGTCGTCTGGGTAGGGCTCAAACGATGGGTAGGAATGCCGAGATGTTGCATGACCCGGCGAGGCATGATGCTCAACGCGGACCCTGGATCTACCTGGATGCGGTTCACCTCAGACGATCCGATATACCCTGTGAAGTACAGGGGTCGATCATGCTTCCCTTTCACCTGCATATCATCTGCCGTGAAGGTGATGCAGGGGGCATTCTGGGAGGTGTGGAGGCAATGCTCTACATCTTCCTCCTTCGGCACCTGGGTCATGAAGACCTCAGCATTTGCCAGAGCTTCTTGCAGAGCTTCCCTGGTCGACTTTGATAGTCTAAGAAGTTCATACAAGGTAATGCGTGCCGGAATGTTGGCCAACTGAGCCAGGACATCAAAGCGGTAAGGTGGCGTAGATCCTTCCGTAATGCCCTTTTGAAGGGCTTGAGAAAATCGAGTCCCCTTCTGCTTCTCCACAGGTGGCTTTGTGGAGGGCCTGACTGGCTCCGCAGTTGGTTGTGGAGGGACTTCTGCCGTTTCGCCGTACTGTTTCAAGTACGCCTGTCCTGAACGGGTTCCCGCCATCAGTTGGTTGGGCTCTGCGGCTAGGACTATCGTTTCCTCCTCTGAGTCGGTCAGTGAAGGGATATCAGTCTCCGCTTCTCGAGAGGAGGCACCTACCACATTGCAGGATGAGGCTTTTGCCTTGCCTTTGGATTTCCTGTTGGTCACAGTAGTCCATTGCTGTTCATTGACAAGGTCAGGGTGGACCCACATAATTTCCCCTTGAGGTGTAGGGACGGGTACCGAGCCTTTCTCTTGCTGCTGGTGAGGGTCTGTGTTGACCACTCTCAGCTCTCCTCTTGGGATAGGAGCTACCCTCGCAGGCGTTGGAGGTTGTCTCCCGAACTGGAGAACTGACGTCACATTAGCCGTCACCTTCTTCTGCTCTGGTCGGAGTTTTAATACCTCCGCGTCAATCAGAGCTTGAAGGACGTCCTTAAAGACGTAGCAGCTTTTGGTAGGATGTCCCAACATTCTGTGGTACATGCAGTAGTTGGGATTGTCGGTCTTGCCGACTTCCTCTGGGCGTCGAGCTTCAGGGAGCTTCAGTCAGTTGCTCTTGTTGAGTAGTTTAAAGAGCGAATCGACATGTTCCTCCTTGAAGGAATATTGTTTGTTGGCGCGTGGCTGGCTTGAAGAGCCACTCGCCTTGCCTGTTTGAGGTTTGGCGGGAGATTTGGTCTCCGTGGCCAAATTATCCTTCCGCTTTGTTTGGAGGGATGTGTCCGGCGCACGCCTTGTCGATCTTTTCGGCCTAGGCTTACCTTCCTCCGCTCGGACGCGGGCGACAATCTCCTCAGCCTGTTCACCTTGTTGGACTAATTGCTTACAGGTGCGGCTTTCAGCAACTCCTATTTGAGCAAGGAGTGAGGTTTGGAGATTGTGGCGGCATGTTTCCACCAGGGTGGCCTGGGTCATACCGCTTGGACACCGGAGTGCCATGTTCCGAAATCTTTCCACGAAAGATTTGACAGACTCCCCTCTCCGCTGTTTGGTAGCTAGAAGGGTAGGCATTGTGACCTCCGAGTCATCCTCGAAGAAGCGTGTTAAGAACAGCTTCTCCAGATCGCCCCAGTTCTTGATAGAACCTTCTGGGAGCTTCATAAACCATTCAAAGGCTAACCCTTTCAGGGTGCCAATGAACAGGCGCGCCAAAATAGCGTCATTATCCACTACATTCCCGGTCTGGGATTTGAAGTAGTAGATGTGCTGGTTGGGGGACCCCTTCCCGTCAAATGCTTGGAGGGTTGGAGCCTTGAACTTAGGAGGGTACAGGACTGAATCCCACTCAGCCGGATAGGGCCGGACCACTCTTACTTCTTGGAGGTCTTTGCGATTAGCAAGGGCCTCGAGGCGTCGCTCCAGTTGACTCATTCTTTTAACATGAGCCTTTCCCTGGTCTTGGTCGCCTTTTACTTGCGACGAGGACTTGGACGAGCCGGAGGTAGATCGCCGCGTCTCCTCAGAAGGTTCGGAAGATGAGCTTTCTCCCTTTTTCGCTTTGCCCTTTGACTTTTTAGGAGGGGACCTCCTCCTGTCTTCGAGCAGCTGTGCAATCGCCTGCTTGAGGGAGTTGATAGATTCCTGCTGAGCAAGAATCATATCCATTTGTGCCTTCTGGATCTGCTCCAAACGTTTAGTCGTCTCTTCAGGAGCGCCTGTCATGTAGGCGGAGGTCTCCTTCTCGACGGAAGGAGACGGAAGAGTTTGAAGCCCTTGATTCCGCTACAGCGGAGTGGGAATCATTAATGCCATGGGCTAAGGCATTATAATCAATTGGGGGAATGGCCCCAGTCCGGGTGCGAGTGTGTCGATACACTCCTTCCGGTTCAGAGTCAGACTCAGAGTCGTTTGAGCTGACTGCAAGTTGTTTTCCCTTGCTTCTGCTTATCATATTCACAGTGAGCTCCGGGTACTCAACGTCAGAGAAGGTTCTCCTTCTGTGGGAGCGTCTTCTTTTAGCTGACGGAGGAATCAGGGTCAGCTGTCTGACTAAAGACTGCTGGTGCACGCCTGACCCGCAACGGCACTCAGTGAGCATATGGATGAGCCGTTGGCAGCAACACGACGAAGTGGCCTGATTGGCACTTCTTTTCTTCGTCAGATAATCCCTCAAATCCATGGAAGGGGGATTGAAAAGATCAACCTCGCAACGTCGAAGACGGGACGCATCCATGTACTGCACAGTCTGGACGCAGACTTCAGGGACGCGGTTTTCGCGTCGCGGCTGTGGAACGCGCGTCTGGCGTCTCTGTTGAGATGAGACGCGAGTGTCGCGTTGTTGTCTGGTGCGTCGGAGCGGAGACGCTTGAGAGAGGGTGGGCTGCTGGGCCCCTCGTCTCTGGGTGCGTGCTTCCTGCGTTTGACGAGACGCAGAAGCTTCGTCTTGGCGCTTGGTAAGTTGGTCCTCAGAGGACTCAACTTGAGGAGTTGCGCGTTTGGGCCGCCAGATGCGGATTTCACGTACTGGACGTGGCGCAGGCAAGGCGCGAGATTGTACGTCGCGTCCAGCCTCAGTTGGACAACCGACGGTTCCAACTTGCAGCTGACGCGCACGTCTCCTCTGTCGACGCTCAGCGTTTCGATTGCGTCGAGGAGGTAGAGAGAGACCAACGACATCCTAATGCTGGCCACCAGGGATTTTGACCACGCGGGTCTCCTGAGAGACGCTGACGCGGGTGTTCTGTGCGACGCGGTTGGTCGCAAAGGCAGATGTGCCTGGGACCACGCGGGCCTTCTGAGAGGCGTTGACGCGCGTCTCTTGCTTGGCACAGTCGGCAGCAGGGGAGCTCGAGAGAGCCACAGATCGGGACTCGAGGCCATTCCCCGTTGAGACCCGGCGGCAGACACGGGTCTTTGGGCTCTTGGAGCCAGAAGAGAGGAACTCTTCGTACTTCGCCTGGTCGAACTCGACAACGAGCGATTCGACCATCTTTCCCTCATGGTGGACGTCATCTTGCGCCACTACCTGTTCGTCAGTAACGAAAGTTGTAACACCCCATCCTCGGTATACGTGCACAGTTACGTATCCTGATTTTTGGTGCATTTTATTATTATTATTTTATTTTATTTTATTTTATTTTCTGCTATTTAAATACTTACTCATATAGCAGTACTGCATGATTTGATCTGTTTGGTATTCAGATTTGACTAATTTTAGTTTCAAATATTATTTTTTATATTCTAGATTTTTCATGATTTTCTGGAATTTTTCGGAATTAAATTGTAAATCTTCAAAACCGGTGTCGGCCAGTATCACTGGTTGATTCCAGGAATTTTAATTCACAATTGGAATCAAATTTTTGGATTCCGCTATCACATTCCTTCTTAAAATTATATTTTCTTCCTTCAGGCATTTTCTGGGATTTTTCAGATTTTATCAAAAATCCAGCCTACCCGGTGTAGACACCGTTCACAGTAGATTCCAGGATTTTTATTTTGAAAATGGAATTGAATTTCTGAAAACCGATTTCACCAAAAATCTTTATATAATATTTATTATTTTTAAGAATTTTTGGGAGACTTTTTGAGATACTTCATTTTTGGACTTTTCCAGAGTTTTCGGTGTTTTCCCAGATACCGGGAATTTATCCATATATTCCACTTTTCTCTTTTTCCCATTTTCTCTCTCCTTCCTCAAACGCGAGTTTTGCCAACTGGACTCAGCAATTAATGCGGAGATCCTCCCCTTGCTGCATTAAATGCTTATGGGTCAATCCAACTCAAGTCCAATCACCCATGCCTTTTTGTCTTTCCTGTGAACCAACTTTTGTATTTCTTGGACGCATGTTTTCTTTTTACTGCGTCTAGTAATTGCTAGACGCAGAATTCCTGCATGGGACACACCCTTTGGTGAAGGACGCACTTTTGAAACGCAGGTTTCAAAATGGAGAGATTATAATATTATATAACCACTTCCCTCCTATATATATGTATACACATTTTCTCTCTCTTTCATTAATTGCTTTCCTCCTTCCTTTTCTAGCAGCTAAGGCCAACAGCAAGTCTTGGACGCAGCCTTTTGAGGGAAATGTCACTTTGAATGAAAGCATGTTTCATTCAATAGGTATGGGATTATTATATAATTTCTCTCTCCTATATATATAACCACACCCTTTTTGTCTCTTCCTCTCCTTTGCATTTCTTCCTTCTTCCTCCAATAGAAACGTAGGCAACAAGAAAAACAGCAGCCCAAGTCCCTTGGCCGGCCACCTCTCTCTATTCTTTTTCACCTCCTTCACCACCAACTTCTTCCACCATTCCATCTACCATTCTCCCCTCCATCTCCTCCTCCATTTCTACCAACAAACACCATCTTCTTCAACCTCTTTCACCAAGAAACATCCAAGAACCCATCTTCTTCACCAAGCTTCACCACCATCTCCACCACCACCTGCACCACCGTAGCCACCACCAAGCATACCACCTTCACCTCCTCGTCGACCTCTTTCTAACGGACTATAGATTCGTCCCCCGCAACAACGTTTGCAAGATCCCGTTTTGAAATGGTGAACTAGACTTGCACCTCCATCTTCTCCAAACTACCACAACCCCTCTCCTTCAACTTGTGAAGACCGGCCACTCCTTTTGGATTGGGGCCGCGTTCTTCTTCGTTGGCAAGACTCTGGGCCGGTACCCTCCTTTTGGATTGGGGCCGAGCTTTATCACCGTAGATTTTCCGGTAATCGTTCGCGATTATTCCGGTAATCGTTTTGGTAACAAACTTGGCAAAGAACTCATCTTCCTCACTTGGCATTTCTTACAGGACGTCGGACGCATTTTAGGCGAGTAATTCTACTCGCCAAGACTTGGATACTATTTTCATACTTGTAATTTTATCAAATAACGCAACCCTCAAAAGTCAGGTTCTGCTCTCTGTTTTGCACTCTGTTAGTCGACTTGACCCAGTCATTAGTCGACTTGGACCCTTTATTAGTCGACTACCCGCCTTATCCCAAGTCGATTAACTCATTGAAACGCAACCTTACTTCTGAAACGCGACTTCATTAGTCGGCTACCCATTTCTCCCTAGTCGACTAACTCTTTCCTGAAGACGCGGTCTTGCGAGACGCGGTCTTGCGAGACGCGGTCTTGCGAGACGCGGCCTTGTGAGACGCAGTCTTGTGAAACGCAGCCTCATTAGTCGACTAACCCTTTTTCTAGTCGACTAACTTTTCTCCTGAAGATGCGACTCTTTGAAACGCGACCCTATTAGTCGACTTGGCCTTCCACTATAGTCGACTAACTCCTCTATAAGTCGACTACTTGCCTCTCCCTAGTCGACTAACTTTGGCTATTTGCTGTGGTTAATCACTTTCTTGGAAATGAACCTTATACTCGAGACATGTATTATATATTGTTATTTCATGGCATGTTACTTGACAAATATCACCCTTTATCATGCTATCTCTTGACACCAGGCATGACACACATGACTCTCATAATTATCACGATAACGGGAATGATAACCGGACTTTATGATTTACCAATTTGATTTACATGATAGTACAAATTGTACTCCTGATACTCCTGTTTTTATAATATTCCTGACTTGCTCCTGTTCATTCCCGAAGCCTGATAATTATCTAAAGAATTCATAAAATAAGACAACTTGCATCGGGCCGGGGGAAATACGCGGCTATCAATATATGTTCGTGTTTACAGTGGTATTAGGTATGTTGTGCAACTAAATTTCCGGTCTGACCTGTGGGCCTCCAGGCGACCGAGGGGAGTGCTGGCTCCCTCCTTCCTGGTACCATCATGATAAGGGCATACATAAGATCCTCCTGTTAGCCTTGCGGCTGGTTCCGTTACCAAGCAACGGAACAATCCTGGGCCGTGGTCCCGGGTATGTACGGGACCCACTGTAAACATAGTTCGTTGATACCCCCGCTGGTTTCCAATAACAACCTTGCTTTACTCGGATATGGATCTATGTGTGCTGGGACGCTAGTTCACATAGCTAGATATCAGGGTAAGACGAGTAATAATAATAATAATAATAAAAGACGTTAACTGTGGGTGTTGTATGCGCTTGGATTACGGTGACATGAGATAAAGGTATATAGATGAGGGTTTCCTTGTTTGGATTATTCCCTCGAAGTACTAGTCTCATGAAGTCGTAACTTGAGCTTATACAATGCCTTTCGTTTATAACATATTGTGCTTCTTTTACTTGCTGGCTGATTATTCATGATACTACATCAACTCTCATACTCTCATTTCTTATGCCACTCGGCTGTAACCTATTCACTTGTTTGGGAGGTCCTGACTCCCTTGAATTTGTATGTTCAGGTTCTGAACCTTGGATTGAAGTGGAGCCTTTTGTGGAAGATCAAGCTTTCCTTTCCGAGCAGGCTGACTAGTCTCGGTTTCTGTTGTGCCAGACTTTCCTTTTTAGCTCGCGGGATCTTCCTTCAGCTCGTGAGCATCTTGTAATCATATTGTAAATCGTACTTTTGTGCTTGGCTGTGATATAGGATGCATGTGATATGTAATAGTATGTCACATCCTGTGATAACCTTGTACTTTGTATTTCTTATGTTGGCATATGAATGGACGCTACGTTTGTCGTACTCTGATTCTTGCTTGTACGGATGCTTAGCGTATATACGTGAGGGTACTTCTGACCTGCGTATGTACGTCGCAGTGACGTCCCCGTACCCGTGGGATCGGGGCGTTACAGGTTGGTATCAGAGCCTAGGCTCTCACACCTATAGTACAATCAAGTAGCAAATGGAATTTGCCATTGCCAACTACAATGTACAAAGTTATCTAGTCCTTCTTGATTCCTTTCCTTGTGTCCTAAAATCCTTTCATCTTTCCAGTTTCCAGTCTCCCTTTTTACCAACATAAGTATGGATAGAAGGACGGGTCGTAACAACTCCGGGCAAGCATCAAATGGACCCGCGGGAGAGAATGTTGAGATTCTAAGGGTTATCCAGACTATGATGGAGAATCAGCAACAGCAGACGGAACTCCTTCGGCAAGAGTTAGCGACCCCTAAGGAACAAAGACCGCGGAACGTATCAGACTTTAGGCGGTTGCAACCGGCGATATTCACGGGGGGAGAGAAACCACTAGATGCTGAACAATGGCTGATTGACACCACAGATCTGTTGAACGCAGCCCGGGTCCCAAAAGAAAATCAAGTGGAGGTCGCCAAGATTCAACTAAAGGATGTAGCCAGGACCTGGTGGCTAGCTGAAGAAGCAAGACTGGAGAAACCTGTCACTTGGGACCAGTTTTCTCAAAGCTTCTATAATAGATTCTTCCCCGCCACAGCTCAGAAAGAAATGGAAGAACAGTTCATCCGACTTCAACAATGGAACCGGTCTGTGGATGAGTATGCCACTGAGTTCTTGAGGCTGAGCTGCTTTGCTCCATATATGGTGGCTGATGAGGAAAAGCGGGCGAGTAGGTTCCAACAGGGTTTACAAATGGACATTCAAATCCTCTTAATGCCCCAACAGCTGAAAACTTATTCCCAAGTCCTCACCATAGCTCAGGAGGTGGAGCGAGGACTGGAGAAAGGGAAATCTAACATGATAAGGAATCAGACCATGAAGAGGCCATTTCCACAAACAGGGAGAGGAGGTCCATTCAGAGCAGCAAGGATCCCAACCATGAGACGACCATTTCGGCCAGCCCCCTTTCCAGTAACCCAACCATTTTCTTTTTGTAGCTATTGCCAGAAACTAGGTCACTCTCGACAAAATTGCCATAGGGCAAATGGGTTATGCCTGGTATGTGGTTCCCGTGATCATTCAATAGAAGTCTGTCCCCACAAAAGAATGGGAATGGTCAACCAAGCATTGCCAGCACTTCCAGGGCCAGATGGACAGAGGAACCAGGGACCAATGGTTAGGAGGGCCCTTCCCCCTCCCCCACTACAAGTTATCCGCCCAGTCCAGAGGGGAGTCAGAACTGCAGCGGGTCGTGGAAGAGGACGAGCCTACAACTTGACAGCGGAAGAGGCCCAAACTTCTGGAGAAGTGGTAACAGGTAAGATTATAGTGCACTCTAAACCTGTCTTAGCCCTCTTTGATTCTGGCGCTTCTCATTGCTACATATCAGATAGTTTCATTGCTTTGAACTCTATACCTGTTGAATATTTAGACCACCAGTGGGAGATAAGTACCGGTAACGGAGTAGTCATCTCTAATAGAGTTTGTGTAAATTGTCCGGTGGAACTGTGTGACAGGACATTAACAGTGGATATGCTCGTACTAGATACTAAAGGGTACGACGTAATCTTAGGCATGACTTGGCTCAGTAAATACCATGCAGTCATTGATTGTCGAAACAAGAAAGTTATTTTCAGAATTCCACGTCAGCCGGAATTTCAATTTGATGGGGAACCTGAGACTGTCAAGAAGGAAACTCAAATGACTATTGCTGAGACCCAGAAGAAGGAGGTACCGGTTTGGGATGAGTTCCCAGAAGTGTTTGCTGAAATCTCAGGGCTTCCACCTGACAGAACGATTGAGTTCTCCATTGATACCCTTCCAAGCACAGTTCCGATATCCAAAGCTCCATACAGAATGGCACCCACTGAGTTAGAAATTCTAAAGAAGCAGCTACAAGAATATTCTGACAAGGGATTGATTAGACCAAGTGCTTCACCATGGGGAGCTCCAGTGCTCTTAGCAAACAAAAAGGACGGTGGTAAGCGGTTGTGTATAGACTACAGAGAGTTAAACAAGGTTACCATCAAGAACAAGTACCCCTTACCAAGAATTGATGATCTGTTTGATCAGCTTCATGGAGCTCGAGTATTTTCAAAGTTGGATTTGCAATCAGGTTATCATCAGCTAAAGGTAAAGAAAGAAGACGTTCCAAAGACAGCGTTCAGAACTCGTTATGGCCATTATGAGTTTCTAGTTATACCCTTCGGAGTCACCAATGCCCCTGCAGTTTTCATGGATTTGATGAACAGAGTGTTCTCATCATATTTGGATCAGTTTGTGATTGTTTTTATAGATGACATCTTGATCTATTCGAAGAACGACAGAGAGCATGCAGACCACTTGAGAATAGTGTTACAGACTCTCCAACAGGAACAACTTCATGCTAAGCAAAGCAAGTGTGATTTCTGGTTAAATAGTGTGGCCTTCCTTGGACACATAATTTAAGAAGAAGGAATTTCAGTAGACCCCAGTAAAATTCAGGCAGTGAAGGACTGGCCTATTCCAAGGACAGTAACAGAAATTAAGAGTTTTATTGGATTGGCCGGATATTACAGGCGCTTTGTCCAAGATTTTTCTAAGATTGCAGCCCCGTTAACGAAGCTCACCCGAAAGGAGAAAAATATATATGGACCGAGGAATGTGCTGCAGCATTTGAACAATTAAAGGAAAGACTCATTACAGCTCCAGTTTTGAGGACTCCCTCAGGAAGAGGAGGGATGGTTATATACAGTGATGCATCCGGGAAAGGCCTAGGGTGTGTATTAATGCAGCATGATCATGTCATAGCTTATGCATCCAGGCAACTGAAACCACATGAGAGAAATTACCCAACTCATGACTTAGGGCTGGCAGCTGTAATATTCGCATTGAAGATCTGGAGACATTATCTTCTGGGAGACAAGGTGCTAATCTACACTGATCACAAGAGTCTAAAGTATATTTTCACGCAGAAAGAATTAAACATGAGACAGAGACGGTGGCTTGAATTAATGGCAGATTATGATATAGATTTACAGTATCATCCAGGCAGAGTCAATACAGTACCAGATGCATTGAGCAGGAAGCCAGAGAATAAAATGCTAGTACAACTTACGCAACAGAAGGAGTTGATTCAGGATATCATAAAATTGGACTTAATGATAGTACAAGAAATTGATAAGACAGGACAGTTGATGATCTTTCAGATCCAGTCAACCCTGATGGATGAGATTAAAGAAGCTCAAAAAGAAGACCCCAGATTGCAGAAATTCAGAGCTCAAATAGAAGCTGGATTGAGAACTGACCTCCGTATTCATTCAGACAACGCACTATATTTTGGTAACATAATTTGTGTCCCCCAAGGAGAAGTCCGACAGAAAATTTTGGCAGAGGCACATAGTTCGGCCTATTCCATACACCCGGGAGGAAATAAAATGTATCAAGACTTGAAACAGAAGTTCTGGTGGAATGCCATGAAAAGGGAGATAGCCCAGCATGTGGCCAAGTGCTTAGTTTGCCAGCAGGTAAAGATAGAACACCAGAGAACAGCTGGACTTCTTCAGCCCTTGCCAATACCCGAGTGGAAGTGGGAACATATCACCATGGATTTTGTTACAGCACTACCTCGCAGTCCTAAGGGTAATAATGCAGTATGGGTAATCATTGACCGCCTCACAAAAGCAGCTCACTTCCTACCTTTCAGAGTAGGTCAGTCAACAGAAGTTCTTGCAGAAAAATATATGAAAGAAATTGTTCGTCTACATGGAGTTCCAGTTAGTATCGTGTCAGATAGAGACACGAGATTCCGATCACATTTCTGGGAAAGTCTCCAAGAAAATTTAGGAACTCGTCTGAAATTCAGTACTTCATATCACCCCCAGACAGACGGACAATCTGAACGGACTATCCAGATCCTTGAAGACATGTTACGAGCCTGCATGATAGAATTTAGAGGGTCATGGGAAGACTATCTTCACTTGGTAGAATTCTCTTATAATAACAGCTATCAGGCTAGTATCAAAATGGCCCCATTTGAGGCATTGTATGGCAGGAAATGCAGGTCACCGATATGTTGGGACGAAGTCGGCGAAAGAAGACTTATGGGACCAGACATTCTAGTCCAGACAACAGACAAAGTTCGAATCATTAGAGATCATCTCCGGGCAGCACAGAGCCGACAAAAGAGTTGGGCAGACACAAACAGAAGGCCATTGGAATTCAGAACCGGTGAGCATGTATTTTTAAAGATATCACCCACCAAAGGGGTAATCCGGTTCGGTACTCGTGGAAAACTTAGTCCGAGATACATCGGCCCATTCGAAATTTTGGATCGTGTGGGAGATGTGTCTTACCGATTGGCATTACCGCCATCTTTAGAAGGAGTACACAATGTATTCCATGTATCACAGTTGAGGAGGTATGTCAAGGATGAGGGTCACATTCTAGATCACTCCGAACTGGAACTACAGTCAGATCTGTCTTATAAAGAGCAACCGATGGCCATCCTGGACAAAAGTATCAAAACATTGAAGAATAAGGCAATACCATTAGTATTGGTTTCTTGGAATAGACATGTGCCAGGAGAAGCCACATGGGAACGGGAGGACGTTATTCGTGAGCGTTACCCTCAACTATTTTCAACTTAGTTAGTAAAACCCTTTCTTCCTATTCTCTCTACCGTCATCTTCTCCTACCTGAAATTTCGAGGACGAAATTTTTTGTAAGGTGGATAGATTGTAACACCCCATCCTCGGTATACGTGCACAGTTACGTATCCTGATTTTTGGTGCATTTTATTATTATTATTTTATTTTATTTTATTTTATTTTCTGCTATTTAAATACTTACTCATATAGCAGTACTGCATGATTTGATCTATTTGGTATTCAGATTTGACTAATTTTAGTTTCAAATATTATTTTTTATATTCTAGATTTTTCATGATTTTCTGGAATTTTTCGGAATTAAATTGTAAATCTTCAAAACCGGTGTCGGCCAGTATCACTGGTTGATTCCAGGAATTTTAATTCACAATTGGAATCAAATTTTTGGATTCCGCTTTCACATTCCTTCTTAAAATTATATTTCTTCCTTCAGGCATTTTCTGAGATTTTTCAGATTTTATCAAAAATCCAGCCTACCCGGTGTAGACACCGTTCACAGTAGATTCCAGGATTTTTATTTTGAAAATGGAATTGAATTTCTGAAAACCGATTTCACCAAAAATCTTTATATAATATTTATTATTTTTGAGAATTTTTGGGAGACTTTTTGAGATACTTCAATTTTGGACTTTTCCAGAGTTTTCGGTGTTTTCCAGATACCGGGAATTTATCCATATATTCCACTTTTCTCTTTTTCTCATTTTCTCTCTCCTTCCTCAAACGCGAGTTTTGCCAACTGGACTCAGCAATTAATGCGGAGATCCTCCCCTTGCTGCATTAAATGCTTATGGGTCAATCCAACTCAAGTCCAATCACCCATGCCTTTTTGTCTTTCCTGTGAACCCAACTTTTGTATTTCTTGGACGCATGTTTTCTTTTTACTGTGTCTAGTAACTGCTAGACGCAGAATTCCTGCATGGGACACACCCTTTGGTGAAGGACGCACTTTTGAAACGCAGGTTTCAAAATGGAGAGATTATAATATTATATACCACTTCCCTCCTATATATATGTATACACATTTTCTCTCTCTTTCATTAATTGCTTTCCTCCTTCCTTTTCTAGCAGCTAAGGCCAACAGCAAGTCTTGGACGCAGCCTTTTGAGGGAAACGCCACTTTGAATGAAAGCATGTTTCATTCAATAGGTATGGGATTATTATATAATTTCTCTCTCCTATATATATAACCACACCCCTTTTTGTCTCTTCCTCTCCTTTGCATTTCTTCCTTCTTCCTCCAATAGAAACGTAGGCAACAAGAAAAACAGCAGCCCAAGTCCCTTGGCCGGCCACCTCTCTCTATTCTTTTTCACCTCCTTCACCACCAACTTCTTCCACCATTCCATCTACCATTCTCCCCTCCATCTCCTCCTCCATTTCCACCAACAAACACCATCTTCTTCAACCTCTTTCACCAAGAAACATCCAAGAACCCATCTTCTTCACCAAGCTTCACCACCATCTCTACCACCACCTGCACCACCGTAGCCACCACCAAGCATACCACCTTCACCTCCTCGTCGACCTCTTTCTAACGGACTATAGATTCGTCCCCCGCAACAACGTTTGCAAGATCCCGTTTTGAAATGGTGAACTAGACTTGCACCTCCATCTTCTCCAAACTACCTCAACCCCTCTCCTTCAACTTGTGAAGACCGGCCACTCCTTTTGGATTGGGGCCGCGTTCTTCTTCGTTGGCAAGACTCTGGGCCGGTACCCTCCTTTTGGATTGGGGCCGAGCTTTATCACCGTAGATTTTCCGGTAATCGTTCGCGATTATTCCGGTAATCGTTTTGGTAACAAACTTGGCAAAGAACTCATCTTCCTCACTTGGCATTTCTTACAGGACGTCGGACGCATTTTAGGCGAGTAATTCTACTCGCCAAGACTTGGATACTATTTTCATACTTGTAATTTTATCAAATAACGCAACCCTCAAAAGTCAGGTTCTGCTCTCTGTTTTGCACTCTGTTAGTCGACTTGACCCAGTCATTAGTCGACTTGGACCCTTTATTAGTCGACTACCCCCCTTATCCCAAGTCGACTAACTCATTGAAACACAACCTTACTTCTGAAACGCGACTTCATTAGTCGGCTACCCATTTCTCCCTAGTCGACTAACTCTTTCCTGAAGACGCGGTCTTGCGAGACGCGGTCTTGTGAGACGCGGTCTTGCGAGACGCGGCCTTGTGAGACGCAGTCTTGTGAAACGCAGCCTCATTAGTCGACTAACCCTTTTTCTAGTCGACTAACTTTTCTCCTGAAGATGCGACTCTTTGAAACGCGACCCTATTAGTCGACTTGGCCTTCCACTATAGTCGACTAACTCCTCTATAAGTCGACTACTTGCCTCTCCCTAGTCGACTAACTTTGGCTATTTGCTGTGGTTAATCACTTTCTTGGAAATGAACCTTATACTCGAGACATGTATTATATATTGTTATTTCATGGCATGTTACTTGACAAATATCACCCTTTATCATGCTATCTCTTGACACCAGGCATGACACACATGACTCTCATAATTATCACGATAACGGGAATGATAACCGGACTTTATGATTTACCAATTTGATTTACATGATAGTACAAATTGTACTCCTGATACTCCTGTTTTTACAATATTCCTGACTTGCTCCTGTTCATTCCCGAAGCCTGATAATTATCTAAAGAATTCATAAAATAAGACAACTTGCATCGGGCCAGGGGAAATACGCGGCTATCAATATATGTTCGTGTTTACAGTGGTATTAGGTATGTTGTGCAACTAAATTTCCGGTCTGACCTGTGGGCCTCCAGGCGACCGAGGGGAGTGCTGGCTCCCTCCTTCCTGGTACCATCATGATAAGGGCATACATAAGACCCTCCTGTTAGCCTTGCGGCTGGTTCCGTTACCAAGCAACGGAACAATCCTGGGCCGTGGTCCCGGGTATGTACGGGACCCGCTGTAAACATAGTTCGTTGATACCCCCGCTGGTTTCCAATAACAACCTTGCTTTACTCGGATATGGATCTATGTGTGCTGGGACGCTAGTTCACATAGCTAGATATCAGGGTAAGACAAGTAATAATAATAATAATAAAGGACGTTAACTGTGGGTGTTGTATGCGCTTGGATTACGGTGACATGAGATAAAGGTATATAGATGAGGGTTTCCTTGTTTGGATTATTCCCTCGAAGTACTAGTCTCATGAAGTCGTAACTTGAGCTTATACAATGCCTTTCGTTTATAACATATTGTGCTTCTTTTACTTGCTGGCTGATTATTCATGATACTACATCAACTCTCATACTCTCATTTCTTATGCCACTCGGCTGTAACCTATTCACTTGTTTGGGAGGTCCTGACTCCCTTGAATTTGTATGTTCAGGTTCTGAACCTTGGATTGAAGTGGAGCCTTCTGTGGAAGATCAAGCTTTCCTTTCCGAGCAGGCTGACTAGTCTCGGTTTCTGTTGTGCCAGACTTTCCTTTTTAGCTCGCGGGATCTTCCTTCAGCTCGTGAGCATCTTGTAATCATATTGTAAATCATACTTTTGTGCTTGGCTGTGATATAGGATGCATGTGATATGTAATAGTATGTCACATCCTGTGATAACCTTGTACTTTGTATTTCTTATGTTGGCATATGAATGGACGCTACGTTTGTCGTACTCTGATTCTTGCTTGTACTAATGCTTAGCGTATATACGTGAGGGTACTTCTGACCTGCGTATGTACGTCGCAGTGACGTCCCCGTACCCGTGGGATCGGGGCGTTACAAAAGTTGTCCCCAGCGGAGTCGCCATCACTTGTATGACCCGGGAAAGGAGGGAGACAGTGAATATTGCAGTAAAAGTTTTCCTTGAATCAAATGAAAAGGATTACAACAACAACTGTTCCTTCCGGTTACAAGGGAGAGAGGATATTGAATCTTGAATCCCTCCTTTGTTTAGGGCTGGGTTCTTCGTGTGGCGGTGGAGAGTGAATCTTGTTCTCCGTTGACCGGATGACCGTCCTTCAGGGATCTCCTCTTCGGCGGCGGTAGAAAGAGTAACTCAGCTCCGTCTACCAAAACTCTAAAAGAGAAGGTAAGCGAAGAGTAACTTGTACGCAGCAAGCTAGCTTGAAGAGTCGAGTTCTCTCTCTGTTGATGATCTCTCTGTTGTCCTCTTCTCCTTCTTTTTGATTGCCAAAAGTCCCACCGCTTCTTCATAGCGACGGGGCTATTTATAGGGGTCCCAGGGTGAACGTGCCCCCCCTGAAAACGCTCCACAATGAGGGACAACTTTCCCGCTACATGGGCGGTAACTAACCCACGTGCCTGCTAAAGACACGCCACGATGGGGGCTGATTTCCCTTACGTGTGGGCAGTGATTGGTCCCTTAACCAAGGCGGTTATAACTGAGACGCGGGTGTCAGGCCGACGCGTCTTGATGCTGAGACGCGGGTGTCAGCCGACGCGCCTTGATGCTGAGACGCGGGTGTCAGGCCGACGCGCCTTGATGCTGAGACGCGGGGGTCAAGCCAACGCGCCTTGATGCTGAGACGCGGGGGTCAAGCCAACGCACCTTGATGATGAGACGCGGGGGTCAAGCCAACGCGCCTTGATGCTGAGACGCGAGTGATAGTCCCTCGCGTCTAGAGTTTGAAACTTTGCTTTTCAATGGCTTGTCCTCCAGTAACTTTTGGACAGCCTACAAGGGTAAATGAACTCTCCTACTCGGATCAGGACATCATTAATCTCCCCTTTTGAAACTTTTACAGAACGGTCAGCCAATTGGATGGTGACTTGAGTTGGACTAAGATCGCCCAACCCGAGTTGTTGATAAACTGAGAATGGAAGCAAGTTGATACTTGCCCCCAAGTTATAAAGTGCACGACTAATCTCGGCTTGTCCTATGGTGCAGGCAATGGTGGGACTACCTGGATCCTTGTACTTGACAGGGATCGGACCCGAAAATAGCTCACTAATGTTAGTGGCTAAGAAGACCTTTTTTGGGACATTAATCTTTCTCTTCTTGGTGCACATGTCCTTAAGAAACTTAGCATAGGAAGGGACTTGTTGGATGGCATCAAGAAGTGACACATTTATCTTCACTTGGTTAAATATCTCAATTATCTTGTCCATGTGAGGATTTTGCTTGTTATTTTTCAGCCTATTAGGAAATGGTACTATAGGCTAGTGCACCTGGCTGGCTGACTTATCTTTTTCAGATTCGTCAGAATTGGAAGGTTTTGGATTAGATGAGGTGGATGCTTGATTTTGGTTGTGCTAAATGGGATTAGTTGGTGTTGACACTTGATTATCAACTCTCTTTCCTGACCTCAATGTATGAACAGCATTACATTGATCCTCAGCCAAATGAGCTTGTTGAGAATTCCTCGGATTGGTTATTGGCTGACTAGGCAGGGTACCCTTCTGTCTCTCATTCTGTGGGTTGGCTAGTTAACTCATTTAAACCTCTAACCTCTGGATAGTTTGCATGAGAGAGTCTGGTTTTTCATATATCTTTCCATGTTTCTTTCAAAGTCAGTCATTCTCCTTTCTAGTTGAGGATTCTGGAAGGAGAATTGTGGAGCTTGGTTGGGAAAGTTCTGTTGATAGTTTTAAAGTTAGGTGGACGGTTGGGAGAATTATTATGGAAATTGGAGAAGTTGGGTTGATGATTGGAAGAATTATTACCATTATGGAAGTGGCTAGCATGATTTGATCATGAATGGTCAGGGTTATTTTGGCTCCATGAGAAATTAGGGTGATTTTTCCAGCCAAGATTGTACGTTGGTACGTAGGGTTGTTGTTCGGCCTTGAAAAGGCCGCATTCATCGGTTCATTGTAGGGTTGCTGAGCCTGAACACAGGGCACTCCTCGAACATATGATTCATGGCTTGACAGTAAGTGCAGCCCAGAGTTGGAAATTGGTTTGGGCTAACTTGATTGACTGGACTTGGTTCCTTCATTTCTAGAGCTTCCAGTCTTCTAGCTAGGTTAGCTAACTTAGCCTCATTAGCGATGGATGATTTGATAGAATGGAGACCTCCTTTTGAAGAGATGGAGTTAGGATTCCTAGAGGTCTCACTAGTGGGTTCCCATTGGATGGTCTTCTCAGTTATATTTTCATACAAATCCCATCCTTCATTTTCATCCTTCTGCAAGAAACCCCCTTGGCACATACTTTCTAAGAGGGTTTTGGTGGAATAGTCTAAACCGTCATAAAGAATTTGGCATTGTCACCATTTCTCTATTTCATGATGTGGACATTGGACAAGGAGGTCTTTAAAGCGTTCAAAGTACCTCCAGAACGGTTCACTAGATTCTTGCTTGAATTGCATGATCGTCTTCCTAACGAGAGCGATTTTATGAATTGGATAGAATTTCTTCAAGAAGACCTTGATGAACCATCCCAGGATGTGATAGAACTGGCCGCTAAGCTGTAGAGTCACTTCTTTGCTAGGTCCTTAAGTGCGAAAGGGACAAATCTCAACCTAATAGCATCGTCTACAAGGTGTGGGATTTTCATCATTAGACATACTTCCTCAAATTCTCTTATGAAGAAGTAGGCATCTTCGGACTCTAAGCCATGAAACTTGGGGAGTGTGTTGATGAATTAAGGCTTGAGCTCAAAATTGTATTCACCAACCGATGGAAGTAGAATGCAAGATGGAAGTGAGGTTCTAATAGGGTAGACCCTATCCTGCAATGATGTTGATTGAGCCATTACCGGATCTGGTCTTGGTTCAAACTTGGGAGGTGATGTGTTTCTAGTCAACCTAGATGAATTAGGGTCTCTCGACCACACTTGCATACACAATCACAATCACAATCACAAACAAGTTTACCAACAGTCAACAATAGTAATCAACCAAGCCTAGTCTAAGGTAACCTTGACCTAGACAACTCCTAACTGGTTGATTGTCCACAGGAGGTAGAATGTAGACTTTGACTACAAGCTAATCAGCCAGGTCAGGGCAAGATTGGTGGGAGGTTATCCGTCAAAGACTTTCCTTAATTAAGTAACCACCAATCTTCGGGCTTTCGGCCCACAATCCCTTCCTAGACACTGATTTGGCAGGAGTCAATTTCCAACACCTTCCCTCTTTAGGATAATCTCCTAGTGAGTTCGAGATGTCCCTAAGGCCAACGTCCATCAAATTTTACTTAGGCTTAGGTTGTGAGTGCTTGGAATCTGATTTTTGGGCCAAGAAAGGGTGATTAAATTCCCACCTTATCTTGTTATTGGGTGTTGCCCTTAAATCAATTTTGTGCAAGTGTACAAGATAAATAAGATTCACTCAAAGCGATATAAATCACCAAGAAATGAGTCCTATTCTGAATGCAATGTGTACATACCTTGCTCCAGCACTCTTCAACAGTAAAGTAAATGAATTGAAAAGATTCGTACCTAAAATGCAAACGTCTAAGCAATTTTTTAAACTTTTCAACAAGTGTTTTACTGTTGGCTTAAAACAGGGATGGTGGATAGCAGAAATAGCACACATATAACATACAAAATCTTAAATTTTTGCGAGCAATATGTCCTGCAAAAAAGAGTTTTTAGTAGTCCAATGAATTTTTTAGTTTCTGCAACGCAATTTCTTGAAATTCTGTTTCCTACTTTCGAGAGTAGGGGCACAGAATTTGCAAGTCTTCTCTTGCAAAGCTAGAATGCTAGATCTGAATCTTCAAGTCCCTGAAACAATACACAAAACTTGTTAAAAAACAACTACACCGTTCCCTCCCCGGCAACGGCGCCAAAAATTGATTGCTAAAATGAAAGAACAATCAAAGAGTTTAAGAATTTACCGTGTATCTTGTGGCTATCGGGTCGTGTCCACGAGGAGGAATACGATGGAAGCTTTTCGGTGAATCGTTTAAAAATAAAGAATTGTGTTCGTTTTTTAATGAAAAGAGAATGGAAAGAAAGAGATGATTAAAAGAGAAATTGTAACTTTAGAAAAGGCTTTGGAGAAGGTGATTTAAAAAAGTTCGAAGATTGTTTTGTTGATTATAATAAGGAAGAAAATCTGGGCTCACTATCTCACTACTCAATTGTTCATTCTTTTATTAACATCTTAAGGGCCTCAAAGTGATCATAGGCAAAACTTAAAGTTGATTTTTAGAAAGTTTGAAGTAAAGCACATAAGATAGTTGGAAGAGTTCACTCTTTTCTTTGAAAAATCGTTTAGAAATGAATATTAAATCATCAAGCGCGAAGAGGCAAGAATGAAGTAAAAACAGTTCAAGAAACGTTCATGAAAGAAGTGAGAGTTTAACAATCCAAACCCATCCTCATGTGCCTTCAAGAACACTTTCAGAAAGAAAAGCTTTAAGTAAGGCATACAAAATGATTCATTGAGTCTTTTTCTTTTAAAAACAGAAGAGAAGAAGAACAAGAGAGAGTTACAATAGCAAGCCCAGAAAACCATTTTAATTGCCCATGGAAAACGAAGAAGAAAGCATAGAAATAATGCAAACCATACTGTACTACAAGTGGAAGGAAACGCTGCTCGACACTTGTATTGATGTCACTTCAATCTTCAAATACAAGCCCTCAATTCCTCTCTCTCATAAGTTTTGATACTGGACTACAAATTAAAAAACAAGAATACAACTTTTGTGCTAGCTAACAAAGAACCTAATCCTTAGAAAATAAACACAAATTCTAATCCTAGTCTTCGCTCCATTTTTCTTTGCTGAAACCAGTATTTATAGGGAAAAACCAAAAGGGGAGGATCCCGGGAAGATAGAAGATTGGGGGAGCAAATGCTCCCCAACTGACACTAGATGGCCGCGATAACGCGGCTAGGGCCGCGTTTCCGTGGCCCTGGTGTGGCCAGGTGGCCACACCCAATTGCTGGAAGTCTCTGGTTTGGTGATTTGCCCGTATCTTCTTCTAGTTTTCTTATTTCTGCTCCAAAAGTTGACGAAACAGCCTTTGATTGTGTGGCTTCAATCGCTTGATTCAGGGAGGATTCTTCTCAACCTCTTGATATGCCAAGATTTTGCCCTGATTTCTTCATTTTGAATTTATTCTGAATTAAATCAGAATTTGGTAGGCTTTTGGGCTTGTTTCTCTCTTTCTTTTAGTACTTGGGCCTACATTTATCAAAGAAAAAGAAGACTTATTAATAGGATTGATTAGCTAAAAAATATGGTAAGGTGACAATGTAAATGCAATATATCTGACTAAACACCCCCACACTTATCTTTTGCTCGCCCTTGAGCGAAACATCAGACTAATTCTAATCAATTATTAGACCACTTTCGCAGGTCACTCGATTGCAATGAGCATGTGTAACAAGCCGTTAAACCTCTAGGTTACCCCTAGAGGACGAGTTTTGTCTCGTGAGGGTTTTCAGTGGATTGCACCCACAAAATCCATAAAGAAAAAAAAGTTAGTATTTTCGAAAAGCATTTTTTTTAAGGAGAAAATATTTGAAGTATATTTGTAAGGCTTTAAGTAATCTTTAAGTTATAGGAATATCAAATTTTTTATTCCTAAACTTAGTCTCTATTCAACAACATGTCATTAATCAAAGTAAGGAGTCAAATTGGTTTTCTCATCTAGTCTATTAATTTACCCTGAGTCGTATGCACCATCATGACTGTGAAGTTGACTAAGAGTTCTTTAACATTAACTCCTATGCCTTATTTATTTTTGGTGGAATTTATTCTTCAATTTCATTAGGCTTTCTAATCTGCCCATGTAATGAGCCTTCAGTCGGTGACACCCAAACCGGACAGTTTTAGGGCACCAGGTGAGAAAACACCCCTAAGGACTTAAACACTCGAGCAGATAATGCCACGAAACCAAGGTTTTTATTTATAAGATGTACCCTTTTAGGCGTGAATACTTATGCTTCATGAGGCATAAATACCCAGCTTAATCAGAGGATTTATATACACATTTTTTTCAAATTTATCTAATTATCTTTTGCATAAATACTAAGGCTTGCTTAGGCCAAAGCACCTAGCTAATCAATAACTAGACTTTTTTTTTTCTTTTTTCATAATATATTTTTTTATAAGGCATAAGTGTGTAAGTGTATTTAGTGTGCATATGTCATCAAGGTAAATATCAAGACTAAATTACTTTCACAAATTTTCTTCCTGACCCTAAAAATCAAACAAGTTATCTTATTTTGACCAAGTGTAAGAAATCCTAATTATGATTCTCCTATTCCTTAAAATTGACTTAATTTCTTACAAAAGATATATCAAAATATTGTTCTACCCCTTTCAAAAGTTTTTTTTTTTTTTTCTTTTATATATATATATATATATTTATATCAGTCATGTTAGAACCCTCCCCCACACTTATGTCATGCATTGTCCCCAATGTATGAAAGAAATGTATAAATGCATGAAATAAAATGGAAAGGAGGAAAGTTACCGATACACTGGGTCAAAAAGACCCATTGCCGTTTCATTTATCGGCACCGATTCCAAGAAAGGTTTAAGGCGTTGACCATTTACCTTAAAGTCATTTCCATTCCTAGTGTCACTGATCTCAACTGCACCGTGTGGAAACACGATTTTTACAACGAATGGCCCAGTCCATCTTGATTTCAATTTTCCTGGAAAAAGGTGAAGCCTTGAATTATAGAGTAAGACTTTTTGTCCAGGGACAAAGGTTTTTCTTATGATGTGCTTATCTTGAAAAATCTTGACTCTATCTTTAGTGATCCTAGCATTTTCATAGGCCTCATTTCTCAATTCCTCTAACTCGAAAATTTGTAATTTTCGAAGGTCACCGGCCTTAGTCAAATGGAAATTCAACTGCTTGATTGCCCATAAGGCTCGATGCTCTAACTCAACGGGCAAGTGACAAGGTTTGCCATAGACTAACCTATAAGGAGACATTCCTAGAATCTTCTTGAAAGCGGTCCTGTAGGCCCATAGAGCATCTACAAGTTTGATGGACCAATCTTTCCGGTTTTGGTTCACAGTTTTCTCCAAGATAAGCTTGACTTGTCTATTGGAAACCTTAACTTGCCCACTGGTTTGAGGATGATAAGGTGTGGACAACTTGTGAGTTATGGCATACTTTCACATAATAGCTTCAAAAGATCTATAGCAAAGTGAGTGCCATTATCACTGATGATAGCACGAGGGGTCCGAAGCGTGAAAAAATGCTCTCTTTTAAAAACTTTATGACAACTTTGTTATCATTAGTTTTACAAGGAATAGCTTTTACCCACTTAGACACATAATCTACAGCAACCAATATGTATTGGTTCCCAAATGAATTAGGAAATGGACCCATAAAGTCGATGCCCAAACATCAAAGAGTTCTATTTCTAGAATTGGATTGAGGGGCATCATATTTCGTTTTGAGATCCTTCCTACCATTTGGCATCTAGGGCACGTCTTGCAGAATTCATAGGCATCCTTGAACAAAGTGGGCCAATAGAACCCACTTTGTAGCACTTTTTCAGCAGTCTTGCGGGGACCAAAGTGTCCACCGCATGTAAGTTCATGACTAAAAGATAGAACACTCTTAACCTCCTCATCGGGAAAGCATTCCTAATAATTTGGTCTGAACAGTACTTGAAAAGATATGGTTCCTCCCAAAAGAAATACCGAACTTGGGATAAAAACCGGTATATATCATTTTTGGACCAATGAGACGGAGTTTGGTTTGTGACTAAGTAGTTCACTATATCCGCAAACCAAGGTTCCCTAGAGATAGCTAAGAGATTTTCATCAGGAAAATCCTCATTTATGGGTAATTCGTTGCATGGAGAATTAGGGATCCGTGAGAGATGGTTGTTCGGTACGGAAAAGAGATTTTGCCGTAAAATTTCCTTGAATCAGTTGAAAGATTACAACAAAACAATATTCCGACTACAAGGGAGGGAGGATGCTTGGATCTTCCCTTTGTTTAAGGCTGGGTTCTTCGTGTGGCGATGGAGAGTGAATCTTGTTCTCCGTTGACCAGATGACCGTCCTGGACCGTCGGGGGTCTTCTCTTCGGCCGGTAGGGGAGTAACTCAGCTCCGGCTACCAAACTCTCAAAGAGGAGGTAGGCGAAGATAGGCTAGTACTCAGTAAGCCTGTTGAAGAATCTCTTCTCTCTCGGTCGTCGACGTCGGGCTTCTCTCTCTCGATGCCTTGATCTTCTGACCCTCTAGATTCAAAAATGCCGACCTTAATTGATCACTCGACCTTCTTCTCCCACTGAATCCAAATCTTCGACCCTTCGTTCATAGCTAACAGGGCTATTTATAGGGGTCTTAGGGGGTGATCGTGCCCCCTAAAAATGCGCCTGAATGAGGGCCGTTACCCGCGATACGCGCGGTAACTGACTCCCCACGATCTGGGCGGTTGCAACTGAGACGCGGATTTCAGACTAAACGCGCCTTGATGCTGAGACGCGGGCTTCAGGCCGGACGCGCCTTGGATGCTGAGACGCGGGCTTCAGGCCGACGCGTCTTGAAGTTGAGACGCGGGCTTCAGGCCGACGCGCTTTGATGTTTAAGACGCGGGCTTCAGGCCGACGCGTCTTGAAGTTGAGACGCGGGCTTCAGGCCGACGCGTCTTGAAGTTGAGACGCGGGCTTCAGGCCGACGCGTCTTGAAGTTGAGATGCGGGCTTCAATCCTTTGCGTCTTTGAGACTGCTTCTTTGGTGGCTTGCCTGGTTAGTCATTTTTAGACAGCCTACAGAACCCCCTCCAAAGTTTCCGATATTCCGCAGTTGAATGGGACGGATTTCGGAATACTTTGGACTTAAACCGCGTTCGCCTTTGTGACCGGACTGTTGATGCTTCGGGTTTGACCTTATCCGAATTTGGTCTTCGTGAGTGTACTGTTGAACTCTTAGAAGCCATCAGAGTCGATCGTGTTGAGTGTCTAGATACACAGCCTAGACCTCCCCAATTGCTTTTTAGTCTGTCACGGGTGCGTTTTTGGCTAGGAGTAGTTGGTTCTGTTGGCGCCAGTGTACTGTTGAACTGTCTTGCAGACGCATGAAACTGGACGCAGGCTCCTTTTTGAAAGCAGACGCAGGAGACTGGACGCAGGCTCCTTTTTTGAAAGCAGACGCAGGAGACTGGACGCAGGCTTCTTTTTGAAAAGTAGAAGCCACTTTGAAGACGCAGCGTCTATAGGGTAGACGCGATGTTGGTCAGACGCGAACTCCTTAGAGGGGACGCGACCTTCAGAAAGCATTCTTGGAGATGCTGACGGGGCATGTCCGGTGCGTTTCTGGGCGCGAACTTTACGCTGTCATGATGACGCCGCCAGCTGGCCTGGGGAAACGGCGAAATTTCGCCTTTTGGCGCGCGGATCTCGCGGTTCATTAAATGAACTGCTCCACGTGTCGGCTTCTGATTCGCGGCGGGGTTGCGACGCATGATCTTCGTCACCGGCAGTGATTTTGTTACACGCGTCAAGCGACGGTTCGCTGCAGCGTCCCTTGGGTCACGCGCCGCGTATCTCTGCGTATCCCCGTGCCTATAAAAGGCAACTGTTTGGAGAACTTCCTCTTCTTCCCCGCATTCGCTTGCTCTGAGAATTTTAGAAAAGAAGAACTCTCTTCCTCTGTTCCTTTTTCTAGCTTCAGACCAAACTCGCCATGGCACCAAAGACCAAGCCGACCGCCTCCTCCTCAAAGGCGACCACCACCGAGGCCCGGAGGGGCGTCTCCTCCTCTGCGCAGGACTTCGTCCTCCAAGGCCTCCAAGGTAGTATGCCTTAGGCAGAACTGACCCTTAAGGACTTTAAACTATTAAAAGCGTGTTTGATTCCCCAGACGCAGTCTTGGGATGATAACCGGGGCGCGGATTAGATAATCTGACACCCAAGAGCCCTGTGCTTCGGGTCCTTCACTTAGAATTTCTCTAACTGTGAAGGTCTCTGGACGCAGCTTTGCAGAACGCAGATTTGATCTTCGCGTTCTGTGTCATCAGGCGCCAATTTGATGAATCTGGCGTCTGAATCCAAGTGCTTTGAATTTTTACAAGTCTTGGTTTGCAGAACGCGGATTTGATCCTTGCGTTCTGTGTCATCAGGCGCCAATTTGATGAATCTGGCGTCTGAGTCCAAGTACTTTGAAATTCCACAAGTCTTGGTTTGCAGAACGCGGATTTGATCCTTGCGTTTCTGTGCCATCAGGCGCCAATTTGATGAATCTGGCGTCTGAGTCCAAGTACTTTGAAATTCCACAAGTCTTGGTTTGCAGAACGCGGATTTGATCCTTGCGTTTCTGTGCCATCAGGCGCCAATTTGATGAATCTGGCGTCTGAGTCCAAGTACTTGGAATTTCATAAGTGGCTTCAATCTTTGCGTTCTGTGCTTCTTGACGCAGATTTACGGGTCTGGACGCGGATTTGATGATTCCTGCGTCCAGTATCTTTTCTGCGTTTGGACGCAGAACACTTAGTATTTTTCTTTACTTTTGGTAAAGCATCTGACTTAAGTGTCTTCATCTTTTTGCAGCGCCGCAACCTGCTACTTCACTCCCCAAGATACGCCATTTTGGGCATGTAGGTGGAGCTGACCGGAACCTGACCTTTGTGCTGCAAAGGACTGCCCCTGTGACTGCCGACCAGTCGCCGGCTCGTGAGAAGAAGCTCTCGAATGTCGAGATGAGGACTCTTCGAGTGCTGATGACCGATGCAGCATTCGTCACGGATGACGGCATCCAGCTGAAGAAGCCCGCCTTCTTCTTCGGGGATCATATCCACGATGGCGGCCATCGCGTGCACGAAGGGACTTACACATGGCTCCGTCAAATAGGGGGCCGAAGGTTCTTTATCCCGGCCATGGATAGGATGTACCCTATGTTCTATTACCAGCATATGTCCGTCCCGCGGAAGATGGAGTTTGACCTCGCTCGATATGCTCCTGAGGTTACTCTTGGCGATCTGGGCTCCCACCACCAAGTGCACCGTCATGACGGCCATGACGAGTCGGTTATCGGCCTTTTCCCTGGATCGCGCAAGAGGGAGATCCCATCTGGAGAGATACCGCACATTGGCTCCACCTTCCTCAACATGTTCATGGCAGCGGAGGGTGACTATCCAGTTGCGTTCCGTGCATATGGGTGGATCTATTCCCCAGCGAATTACTGGTGGGGCAGGATGGTTGGCTTTGTCCTTACCGAGCTCGGGGATTTGCTGAAGCGTGTAGGACTGTACTCGGCGGTCAGGGCCGTACAGTGGGGGATCCCTCAAAGTTCTCAAAACTTCTTTGGGATCCTAGAACGTTATAATCCCTTGACGGGGACGTTCTTTACTCCAGTCGGGGAGATGGGCCTTGCCTTACACGAGATGCACGAGGTCTCAGGACTGGTAACAGGGGACATGCCCTATGAAGAATATGTCCCGACCGCTGTGGAGCTTCGCTACGTGAAGGAGGAGTTTCCCCTCATATACGAGACCTACTGGGAAGTGCTCTGTCACTTCCATATCTGCGGTCAGATCACCAAATGGCGGTCGCAGGGGGTCACGTATCTGTCTTGGGCGAGTTATTTGTTCAACAATGTGAACACCAAAGACCACTTGATCACCCGATTGGCTCCCAGCTCTGATAGGGATATCGAAGACCGGATTGACCAGGCTCCCGAGAAGTTCTACACCACAGAATCGAACGAAGATGGTTTCGACCCCGACTTGGTTTTTGAAAGCTTCCACCACCAAGCCCGGACTCCTATCTCCGATCGGGCGCTGCTGGCGGGTTTTCTGATGCTGTGGCTAAAGCGTTGTGTGGTGCCCACGCTGCCACATGAAGTTATAGTTGCCGACGTGGTGTACCCGGCGGTGCTTCTGGCCCATGGCAACCCTATAGCTCTTCTCCCGGCCGTGGTGGCTGGTATTCAGAGCGGGCTGCGGGCGCTGGCTAAAAGCTTTTGTGAGCCGCCAAAAACTGTGGATTCCGAGGGAAAGCCGCTCACGGACGCAGAGGGGAATCCAGTGGTGAAGCGTCCCAATCCTCGGGTTGAGCTGCCTTACACATACCTTATGGCCTGGTATGTGATGCACTGCCCCTCTTTGATGACGGCGGTGCGTTGGAAGGAGGACTCCGTCCCCTTCATACAGCGATTGGAGGGTTCGGGGTGGCAGGATCCTTACATATATTATATCCGGAAGCGTCTTTCAGCCCCGGCAAACTATCAGCTCAATCGTTGCCTCCTCCAGATCCCTGGTGCATCCTACGGCGATCTACTTGTCGATTCCGCAGGCCCTGATGATGATTTCACGAGGTTATCCCAGGGAGCCTTCTGGTGGTTGCTCAATATTCGGCCCGGGTATATGCTTTTCCGACAAGGGACATCATGCACCATTGAGCCATACATGCCGAATCGCTTCGCTCGACAGTTCGGCTATGACCAGCTCTATATCGGGAATCCAAATGCTTATCTCGCCTTCGAAGGGAACTTGTTCGAGGGTGCTCGGGCCTGGTACTATAGTGTGGCTGGAGGGACAGGAACAACCTTCCGTCTACCTCTCGAAGCGCCCAAGTGCCAGATGAGTCTAAGCTATTGTACTTGGTACTCCCAAGCCGTCCAGACACCAGACTTTCTTCCGGCGTCTTCATGTATCGAGAGCATCAATGCAAGTCTCGAGGAAAGGACAGAGTCCGGAAAACCAACGAGAGTCGTAGAGCAGTACCGGAGAGCTTGTAAGGAGGTCGGGAGAAGGACGAGGAGGGATCCACAAGCTACAGAGCCACGACCACCAAGAGCAGAGCCACGAGCGACGAGGGCGGAACCACCAGCAACAAGGGCGGAGCCTCCAGCAACGAGGGCGGAGCCACCAGCAAAGAGGTCTAAGCAGTTGGCGAGTAAGCGTCATCAACGCTCTACTCCTATTGTTGAACCAGCCCCAAAGAAGGTTAGGAGGGACTTGGCGGCTGAAGTCTCTCAATCCGGAGCTAACTCTACTGGAGTTGAGGCCCCTCCTGAAGACGTCGTCAGAGTTGAGGAACCTCCGGAAGAGGAAGATTTCCTCCCTTTAGTTCGTGCTCCTAAGTCGCACCGCGAGGCTGTGGAGGAAGGGGAGTTCATCGAACAACCCGTTATTGCTGCTGATGCCGAATCCCCGGAGATTGACATAATGGGCGATGAAGATGTTGAACTTCCGGAAACCTCAGCTCAGCTCAAACCTCCTTCTGCTCATGAAGGGAGAGATGAGGCACAGCAGTTGGGGTCTCCAGGCGTCTTCATCTCTAGTTCCAGGGCCGTCGACCCTAGTCCTACTACTGGGGTGATTGGAGGCAAGGCTCCGATTACGGAGCTTCCTGAGCTGTCGTCTTCCTCGCTCTCAGGGGAAAGCCTCTTTGAGGACAAAGTCGACTATAGCGAGGAACCCGCCCCTCCTGATCAAAGCAAGTTCTTCCATGTCTCAGAGGAGGAAATGTATGTGGGCGAGTCATCATCTGCACCACCAGTGGCGGCTATTCCTGTTGAAGGTACCCTTTCCACCTCCTGTCCAATTTTTCTTTACATGTTGAAGAAGATGTCTTGACATTCTTCATTTTATATTGCAGGGCCAACCGGAGATGCCGAGGCTACAACCTCCTCGCATATTGAGGAGATGGTGAGAGAGTTGACTCGGCCACAGGGAATTGAGACCTCAGCTGCTGAGATGCCCTCAGAGGGGGCAGCTGCTGGTACTGGGGAGCCTTCCACTCTACCAGAGGAGGAAGCCAATACTGAGGTCAAGAAGGCTCGGGTGGAGGGTCCAATGGCAGGTCCACTCCCAGGAGATTGCACAGCCCAAGCTTCAAATGAAGCTTCTGAGGAAATCGTGCTTGCCACTCCATCATTGGTCGCGGAAGTTCCAGCAGGGATAGCACCTCCGGAAGCACCAGTGGCTGGTTCCGCTCTTGCCGTATCGACAGTCAGCATGACTTCTGTGCAAAAAGAGCCGGCCTACACCCCTTCTTCCGAGATAGAAAGGGGGTCGGGGAGCGTTCCGGGTGATGACAGCATGGACTTCCTGACACGCAGTACGGTGCGGCAGTTCTTTGAAGCGATGCGATCGTGCATCGACTTTATCCTTTCTGGGCGTCGTTCTTTTGACTTTGCCCGGAGATTTCTCGGGAATGTGGCCGAGAACATCGAGCTAGTCGGGGGCCTTCCTCTTGCTCAGGCATGTATGCGGGTGGTGGATCAGTTGGAGAGTGACCTGAAAGAGCTGAAGTCTTTAGACGAAGCTGACTCCCTCCACGAAACCCAAGTCATCCTGGATAGCCTCCTTTCTGCCCAAAGGCAAGAGCGACAGGAAGTGGAAGTACAAATTGCCGAAGAGGTCAGCAACCTTGAGCGTTCCCAGGCTGAATGCCAAAGGCTGATTGAAGACTCAGGGGATACTGAGCTTATCATGCAGAACACAGAGCTTGCTATTACCAACGCTCGGGCCGCCATTGCTAAGGCCAAAGCCATGCTAGCTGTCAATGAAGAGAAGCTCGTCGCCCTCCAGAAGAAGCTAGAGGAGCAGAAGGCTGCAAGGGTACGGGCTGAAGAGAGCCAGTCTGTTCATCTCTCCAGGTTGGAGACTCTGCGAGCCCAGCTAGCTGAAAAACCCTGCCTATCTGAAGAGGAGCTGCGGGTCCAGGCGATGATGGAGGCTGAGAAGGCACGTCAGCATGAGATGCATCGTCTCAGGGAGCGCATCCGTTCCCTACCAGATCGAGATTTTTAGCCTTCTCCTCCCTTCTTTTTTTTTTGTAACGCTCAATCTTATTTGTATAAGAGAGCGTTTTTGTATCACTTTCATATTTTTGGATATAACAAAAAGTGACACCCTCCTTTTTACTTCTTTTGTCTCGAACTCTTTGCCTTTGGTTGGACATGTAGGAGCACGGAAGTCTTTTGATCTTTATCAAAATTATAATCATAATCTTAATAAGTCAAAAGTATTGAGGAAAGATCTTGTTTCAAGAACTTTCATGACACTGTCAGAGGTGTAAGCTTAACTTGACAGAGGTGATTTTTGGTGGACCTGCCACTTTGTGGAAGAAAGTGACAGGTGGAGTTCGTACCCCCAGGAAAGATGAACTTTTATCAAGGATTTGTGCTTAACTTGATTTCAGATCAGCTGGGGATGTTGATGGAAACATTGTTTATTGGTGTAATGTTAACCAACAATGCCTCCAAAATGAATTCGATATTCTGTCGGGGAGAATATCAAATGAAACTAGACTCGCGGGGAATCTAGGGAAGTCCTTACCGTTAGAGGTGTGATATTAACTTAACGGGTTGGAAATAGTCTTGTCAGAAGTGTAATGTTAACTTGACAAGGACATGAGTTAGAGGTGTGATATTAACTTAACTCATCGACATCTCAGTTTTATAAGGGAAAACTGAGGGTGTCACTGTCATAGGTGTGATGTTTAACTTAACAGTGAGGGTAATGCTAGAGGTGTAATGTTGAACTTGGCATTAGTCGTCTCGGCTTGAAGAAGTCGAGGAAAGGTCATAGCCATAGGTGTATTGTTGAACTTAGCAATGACTCGGATGCTAGAAGTGTAGTGTTAACTTGGCATCGTTCGTCTCGGCTTAAGGAAGTCGAGGAAAGGTCATAGCCATAGGTGTATTGTTGAACTTAGCAATGACTCGGATGCTAGAAGTGTAGTGTTAACTTGGCATCGTTCGTCTCGGCTTAAGGAAGTCGAGGAAAGGTCATAGCCATAGGTGTATTGTTGAACTTAGCAATGACTCGGATGCTAGAAGTGTAGTGTTAACTTGGCATCGTCCATTTCAGCTTCGATATGGAAGTCTGAAGAAAGGGTGACTGTCAGAGGTGTAATATTAACTTGACGGGCACCTGATATACTGCTTAGAGGTGTAATGTTAACCTAAACAGTAGTTTGTCAGAGGTGTGATATTAACTTGACAAGAATTGGCTCTTGATAGGAGCAATTTGAGGACCTGTCATTCTATTGATGAGAATTGACAAGTGGAATTTGAAATGCCAGAGGTATAGTGTTAACTTGGCAATTTTGAAGTTTGCTGCTCTATGTAGAGGTAACAAGCGGGGCTTGTACTCGACAAGGAGTATTCATTACCAGAGGTATAGTGTTTAACGTAGTAATGTTTGCATTTTGTGGTCCTACCATTCTATGGATGAGAATTGGTAAGAGATTTTGGAGGAGAGAGTGGAATCAGGTCCACTTAGGATTTTTAGCAAACCCTCAGCTGTCAACGGATTTGAGGTGCCTTTACCAACTACCGTTTGAGTTGGGCTAGCCATGCTATTCCCCTCAGCATGATAAGTTGTCGAAGACTTATGTTGGGCTTAAAAGCCAACATTTTCCTCTATCCTTAGCCGTCAGAGGCGTCGGATCAAATGGGAACGTGTCCCTTAGGATTTTTAGCAAACCCTCAGCTCTCAACGGATTTGATGTGCCTTTACCAACTACCGTTTGAGTTGGGCTAGTCATGCTATTTCCCTCAGCATGATGAGTTGTCGAGGATTTTTGTTGGGCTTAAATGCCAACGTTTTCCTCTATCCTTAGCCGTCGAAGGCGTTGGATGTTTTTGATCAGAGGTGTAATTTTAACTTGATCAACAGAAGAACACCATCTAGGGATAGTATTTCTTCAGGAATTTGCCATTGATTGGCATCATGAGTGTATCGCCATCCGAGGTTATGAGGCGATACGATCCATTTGAGTAGACCGACTCTACTACAAACGGTCCTTCCCATTTGGGTTGGAATTTTCCCTTCGTCTTGTGCGTCATGACCATGGGTCTCCGGACGACTAAGACAAGGTCGCCTTTCTTGAAAGTTCGCGTTTTGACTTTCTTGTTGAAGGCTCTGGTGATACGAGCTTGGTAAAGCTCGATCTGCTGCTGGGCCTGCAGACGCTTGTCGTCTAAGGCCTCCAGTTCTTGGAGTCGCTGTCGATGCTTCTCCTCTGTTGTCATCTCGGCGGTCAGGGCGACGCGTAGAGATGGAATTTGGATTTCCAGTGGGAGGACAGCTTCACATCCGTACACCAAGGAAAATGGCGTGGCTTTAGTTGGGGTTCGCACGGTCGTGCGATACGCCCATAAGCATTCGCCCAATTTATCGTCCCAGTCTCGTTGACTTTTCGAGACGAATTTCTTGAGAAGCTTGCCAATAGTCTTATTGAAAGCTTCCGCGAGGCCGTTGGCGGGAGGATAGTATGCCGTTGATGACACACTCTGGATTCTGAACTTAGCACAGAATCTCTGGAAAGCCTGGCTGATGAACTGGGGTCCATTGTCATGGACGATCCGCCGAGGCACACCGAAGCGATAGATAACGTGATGTTTCACGAACTTGATCACGTTAGACGATTTTACCTCTTTTAGAGGAACAGCTTCGGCCCACTTGGAGAAGTAATCGGTTATTGCTAGAATGAACCGATGTCCTTTCGATGATGGTGGGCTGATGGGGCCAACCACGTCCATTCCCCACATTTCGAACGGCCAGGTAGAGGTCGTAGAGTGGAGGTACCCTGGTGCCTGATGGATGAAATCGCCATGTATTTGACAGGCATGACATCTTTTGGCGTAAGCGACGGCATCGGCGACCATTTTGGGCCAGTAGTACCCCAATCTTTGGAGTCTGTTTGCCAGCTTTGGACCAGGTTGGTGAGCTCCACATGTGCCATCATGGGCTTCTTTCAACATTTCGCGGGCCTCTTTTGATGAGAGGCACCGGAGCAGGATCCCGTCATGCGATCGACGGTACAGTGTTCGCGTGATCGCATTATAATAAAATTTGGGGGCTTTCCTCCGAATGGCGGCCGCCTCTTTGGTGTCTTCAGGCAAGATGCCGTATAAGACATAATCAATATAGGAAAATCGCCAGTCTTTAAGCTCTGGAGCGGTTGACACTTCAAGTGTCTCTTTACCGCGACGATCTCCTGTTGACCCTGGGTAGTCTCCGGGGGGGATTTTTGGACAGTATAGGTCGTGGCTATAGACGAATACTTTCTCCATTGCTCCAGCTGGGAGAGCTAGGGAAGCTGCGAGAGATGCGAGGGCATCTGCATGCGCATTTCGGCTTCGCGGCACATGGTCGATGTAGAAGTTTGAAAACTTTTCCGCCATGTGGATTGTCGCGTCGTAGTAGGGTACTAGATCTTCATGTCTGACCTCATACTCTCCGCGAACTTGGCTGACGATGAGTTTGGAGTCACCGTACGCCTCGAGATTTTTAACGCCAATCTCATCGGCGAATTGCATCCCAATCAGGAGGGCGTTGTATTCCGCCACATTGTTGGAACAGGGCTCGGTTAACGAGATAGCTCGGGGGATCACGTAGTTTTGTGGGGAGACGAGTACCACTCCTACCCCCGCTACTGTGTGTCCCTTGGGGCTTGCCCTTGATGCACCATCGAAGAAAAGTTGCCATACTTGTCCTTCAAACGATGTCTGGGTTAGGCATACTTCGGCGACCTCATCTGGGAGATCCTCATAAAGTTTGGCTGCCCTCGGATCCGGGTGTTCAGCTAAGAAGTCCGCCACCGCTTGTCCTTTAATGGCCTTCTGTGGCAGGAAGTGCATCTCATATTGGGAGAGCAATATAGCCCATTTCGCCAGCCGGCCATTCAATGACGAAGGCTTTGTCATGAGTAACCTCAGGGGGTTGACTTTTGATATGACATTTATGGTTTGGCCTACCAGATAGTGTCGCATTTTCTGAATAGCGAACACCAAGGCCAAACACTCCTTCTCGATCGGGTTGTACCGATGTTCGGCCCCGATCATCGTTCTACTGAGGTAGTAGATTGCTTGTTCTCGTCCTTGGTCATCATTCTGAGCTAGTAGAGCTCCCAAAGAATGATCCATCGATCGGACGTACACCAGGAAGGGTTTTCCGGATACCGGAGCTGCAAGTACTGGTGGTTGGGTGAGGTATCGTTTGATCTCCTCGAATGCTTGCTGGCAAGCGTCGTCCCATATGAACGAGACTCCCTTCTTCATCAGCTTAGCGAAGGGTTGGCATCTCCCAGAGAGATTTGAAATGAATCTGCGGATGTACGCCAATCGTCCTTGCAATCCTCTGAGCTCCTTGAGGCTTCTGGGGGGTTGCATCTCTTGGATAGCACGGACTTTCTCCGGATCCAAATGGATTCCTGTGGAAGTTACAACAAACCCTAGGAACTTGCCGCTGGCTACCCCCAGGAAGGACTTGGTGGGATTCATCTTCAATTGATGAGCCCGCATGATGTCGAAGACCATCTTCAGATCAGCTATGTGATCGCCTTTAGTGCGGCTTTTCACCGCGATGTCATCGACATAGCACTCCACCGTCTTGCGTATCTGCTGGTGGAAAATGGCATTCATAGCCCTTTGGTATGTTGCCCCTGCATTCTTTAGACCGAAGGGCATGACGGTGTAGCAATATACTCCTAGAGGTGTCCTGAAGGAGGTATGCTTTTCATCGTCAGGGTACATCTTGATTTGATTGTATCCTGAGAATCCGTCCATGAAGGACATTCGCTCGAATCCGCAGGTATTGTCAATCATGACATCTGTGATTGGCAATGGGAATTCGTCTTTGGGGCAGGCCTCGTTTAGATCGCGGAAGTCGATGCAGATCCGGATCTTCCCGTTCTTCTTAGCAACGGGGACGATGTTAGCTACCCAGTCGGGATGTTGTTCCTCCCTGATGAAGCCGGAGTCAATAAGCTTCTTGACTTCTGATTGAACGGCCTCCATTATTTCGGGACGAAACCGTCGCTGCTGTTGCTTGACGGGTTTTACGTCCGGACTGATGTTGAGACGGTGCATAGCCACTTGAGGATCAAGTCCAGGCATGTCCTCGTAATTCCAGGCAAAGACGTCTATATACTCTTGTATAAGAGATATTAGATCATTCTTCTCTGATGGTGACAGGCCGTCACTTATGAAGATGGGCTTGGGGTTGGCTTCATCTCCTAGGTTGATCTGAACAACCTTGTCTTCTGTGGGTGGCTCACGCTGTTCAAAGCGGATATCCCAGAGAGCATTCAGATGTTTGATCCAGGGGTCTGTATCTGACTGGATCATTTCTTCGTCTTCGTCTTCCAGATGGCTTGTTGAAACCATGTTTACAGAAAGCCCTTTGAAGATGTTGCCAATACTGACATCTGATTCCCACGATGACGTGTCTGAAGAGTGATCATGGCCTGATGGTTCCTCAGAATCAGAGGCTGACGGCACTGGAGTTGATACATAGCCCAACCCCCGGCGGGTCTGATGATAATAGTCAGGTGTTTTCCCTTTTGGTACAAAAGATCGAAGCAATGATCTCCTTCCTTTGCCGAAGTTTAACCCGGGCCTGTTGATTAGATCGTACCCCATACGCTTCATCATCTTGAGCGTTCTCGGTTCATAATGATTGAACTGGGGGGATTCATCCTCGCCTTCTGATTCTTCATGGGGCGTTGGTTCAGACATGATTCGTCCAAAGAGGATAGGTCTCTGGCCCTTTTGTCTGGCTGGAACCATAAATGAAGATCCTTGCGCGTCACCATCATCATGGTACGTCCCGAAGGATGATTTTATAGGTACATGCAATGATGTCAGAGCATTCATTGCCGACCATACATCCTCGCCCATGTCGGTACTAGTATCCGACGGTATTGACTCAGATTCATACACAGGAAAATACGCGAAATCTAAGTCTTCATTAATATACCAACCGCCTGCATCGTCGGTGGTATCAACATCGAGCTTATTAGTGCTCTTTACAAGTGGTTCTAACTCCCACAGGCACTCTTCTTCTTCGGGCTCGGTGTCAGCTTCATTACCAGAGTCTGGCTCCTCTGGTTGCGGGGTTCCATTATTCTCCTCATATAAGAGGGAATCCGTGAAATAGTTCTCGACCCCTTTGAACGGATGCCTTTCGGCGATCAACATTCGAACCTGTCCGCTCTCGTCAATGTATTTCATGACTTGATGGAGAGTGGAGGGAACGATGGAGTTTTGGTGGATCCATGGTCGTCCCAGCAACAGGTTGTAGGAAGTGTCAGCGTCAATGACATAACACGTCACTTCCGATTTGAGGCTCCCGATCGGCATTTGAGCTTGATCTTCCCCATCGGGCGGGAGCTGTTGGCATTAAACCCATAAATAGTCGTCTGGGTTGGGCTCAGACGATGGGCGGGAATGCCAAGAAATTGCATGACTCGGCGAGGTATGATGCTAAGTGCGGACCCTGGGTCTACCTGGATGCGGTTCACCTCGGATGACCCAATATACCCCATGAAGTATAAGGGTCGGTCATGCTTTCCTTTAACCTGCATGTCGTCTGCTGTGAAGGAAATGCAGGGAACATTTGGAGAGGTGTGGAGGCAATCCTCTACATCTTTCTCTCTCGGTACGTGGGTCAGAAAGACCTCAGCGTTCGTCAGGGCTTCTTGTAGAGCCTCTCTGGTTGACTTAGATAGCCTCAGGAGCTCATACAAGGTAATGCGTGCCGGGATGTTGGCTAACTGAGCCAGCACATCGAAGCGGTAAGGTGTCGAAGGTGTCGAAGATCCTTCCGCTGCACTTCTTGAAAGAACCCGAGAAAAACCGAGTTTCTTTCTGTTTCTCCACGGGTGGTTTTGTGGAGGGCTGAGCTGGCTCTACAGCTGGTTGAGGAGGGACCACCGCCTTTTCGCCGTACTGCTTCAAGTACGCCTGCCCTGAGCGGGTGCCTGATGTCGGTTGGTTGGGCTCTGCCGCCAGGACCATTGTCTCCTCTTCTGAGTCGGTCAGCGAAGGAACATCAGCGTCTGCTCCCGGGAAGAAGCGCAGATCACGTGGCAAGATGAAGCCTTTCCTTTGCCTTTGGACTTCCTGTTGGTCACAGTCGTCCATTGCTGCTCGTCAACGAGGTCAGGGTGGATCCACATGATTTCCCCTTGAGGTGTAGGGACGGGTACCAAGCCTTTCTCCTGCTGCTGATGAGGGTCTGTATTGACCACTCTCAATTCTCCTTTCGGGACAGATATCACTCCCACGGGCATCGGGGGTCGTGTCCCGAAGTGGAGTGCCGACGTCATGTTGGCCGCCCTCTGTTTCTGCTCCGGTCGGAGTTTTAATACCTCCGCGTCAATTAGGGCTTGAAGGACGTCCTTGAAGATGTAGCAGCTCTTGGTAGGGTGCCCGAGCATCCTATGGTACAGGCAGTAGTTGGGGTTGTCGGTCTTGCCGACTTCTTCTGGGCGCCTGATTTCAGGGAGCTTCAGTCGATTGCTCTTGTTGAGTAATTTGAAGAGCGAGTCGACATGTTCCTCCTTGAAGGAATATTGTTTGTTGGCGCGGGGTTGGCTGGAAGAGCCACCTGCTCTGCCTGGTTGAGGCTTGACGGGAGATTTGGTCTCCGTTGCCAAGTTATCCTTCCGTTTGGTTTGGAGGGATGTGTCTGGTGCACGCCTTGTCGACCTCTCTGGCCTGGGCTTGCCTTCTTCCGCTCTGACGCGGGCGACAATCTCTTCAGCCTGTTCACCTTGCTGGACTAACTGTTTCCAGGTGCGGCTTTCTGCTACTCCTATTTGAGCAAGGAGTGAAGTTTGGAGATTGTGGCGACATGTTTCCACCAGGGTGGCCTGGGTCATGCCGCTCGGACATCGGAGTGCCGTGTTCCGAAATCTTTCTACGAAAGACTTAACGGACTCTCCCTTTCGTTGCTTGGTAGCTAAAAGGGTAGGCATGGTAACCTCCGAATCATCCTCGAAGAAGCGTGTTAGGAACAGCTTCTCGAGGTCGCCCCAGTTCTTGATTGAACCTTCAGGGAGTTTCATAAACCATTCAAAGGCTAACCCTTTCAGGGTGCCAATGAATAGACGTGCCAGGATGGCATCGTTATCTACCACATTCCCAGTTTGGGATTTGAAGTAGTAGATATGCTGGTTGGGCGACCCCTTTCCGTCGAATGCTTGGAGAGTTGGAGCCTTGAATCTAGGAGGGTACGGGACTAAGTCCCACTCGGCCGGATACGGCCGGACCACTCCAGCTTCTTGGAGATCTTTACGACTAGCAAGGGCATTGAGTCGTTGCTCCAATAGGCTCATTCTTTGATTTTGAGCCTTCTCCGAATCTGGGTCGCTTCCTGCATGTGCTGAAGGTCTGGACACATTCGAAGGAGTGGATCGTCGTGTCCCATCGGAAGGATCAGAGGGTGGACTTCCTCCTCTTCCCCTTCTAGCTCTTGGCCTTCTGGGAGGAGATCTTGCCCTCTCGTCAAGCAATTTCTCAAGCATATGCTTGAGGTCGTCAATGGTTCTTTGCTGAGAGGAGAGTACTTCCATTTGGTGCTTCTGCATCCGGGCCAAGTACTTAGTTGTCTCCTCGGGAGCATTTGCTGTGTCCTCAGGAGCGTCTGCCATGTAGGCGGAAACCTCCTTTCCACCGGAAGAATTCGAAGCCCATGATTCTATCACAACTGAGTGAGAATCATCTTCCCTAATGCCGCGGGATAGGGCATTGTAGTCAATTGGGGTGATGGCTCCAGTCCGGGTACGGGTGTGTCGATACACCCCTTCTGGCTCAGAGTCTGACCCCTCTGAATTGACCATAGGTTGTTTTCCCCTGCTTCTGCTTGTCATATATGCAGTAAGCTCCGGGTACTCAACGTCAGGGAAGGTTCTCCTTCGGTGGGAGCGTCTTCTTTTAGCTGACGGGGGAATCAGGGTCAGCTGTCTAATCAAAGACGGCTGGTGAACGCCTGATTCGCAATGGCATCCAGAGAGCATCTGGATGAGTTGTTGACAGCAGCAGGAAGAAGTGGCCTGATTGGCCTTCTTTTCCTTGTCAAATAATTCCTCAAATCCGTGGGAGGGGGATTAAATAGACTGGCCTCACAGCGTCGAAGACGGGGGGCAGTCGTGTGTTGCGCTGTCTGGACGCAAGTCTCAGAAACGCGGAGATCACACTGTTGCGTTACGCGCGTCTGGCGTCTCTGTTGAGACGAGACGCGGTCTTCGCGTTGTAGTCTGCTGCGTTGGAGCAGAGAGACTTGGGACGTTACGCGCGTCTGGCGTCTCTGTTGAGACGAGACGCGGTCGTCGCACTGTTGTCCACTGCGTTGGGGCAGACACTTGGGGCGTCACGCGCGTCTGGTGTCTCTGTTGAGACGAGACGCGGTCCTCGCACTGTTGGGAGATTTCGCGCGTCTGGCGTCTCTGTTGAAACGAGACGCGGTTCTCGCACTGTTGTCCGCTGCGTTGAAGCAGAGGGACTTGGAAGATAATGGGCTGCTGGGCCCCACGCCTGGGAACGCATGCGTCCTGCGTTTGATGAGACGCAGAAACTTCGCTTCGGCGTTTGGTAAGTTGGTCTCCAGCAGACTCAACTTGAGGGGTCTCGCGTTTGGGTCGCCAAACGCGGATTTCTCGCACTGGTCGAGGTGCGGGCAAGGCATCATATTGAACGCCGCGTCTAACCCCAGTCAGAGAACCATCGGTTCCAACCGAGTGTTGACGCGCGCGTCGTCTTTGTCGACGCTCGGCATTTCGATTGCGTCGTGGTGGAGGAGAGAAGCCAACAACTTCCTGGTTTGAAGAACCAGGGCTGTTCACCACGCGGGTCTCTTGGGAGACGTTGACGCGGGGTTTCTGCGAGACGCGGGCGTTCTGCAAGACGCGGGCGTCACGCGAGACGCGGGCGTTGTGCGAGACGCGGTCGATCGCAGCAACAGTTGTGCCGTGGACCACGCGGGCCTTCAGAGAGGCGTTGGCGCGTGGGTTCTGCGCGTCGCGGTTGATCGCAGCAGAGGCGTTGGATGTTACGCGGGCCTTCGAGGAGGCGTTGACGCGCGAACTGGGCGCGGCACAGAGGGTGACAGCAGCGCCTGGTTGAGCCACAGATTGGGCTTCGGGAGGCTGCATCGTTGAGACCCTGCGGCAGACGCGGGTCTTGGGGCTCTTGGAGCCAGAAGAGAGAAACTCTTCATACTTCGCCTGGTCGAACTCAACGACGAGTGATTCGACCATCTTCCCCTTACGGAGAACGTCATCCTGCACCACGATGTGTTCATCGGTCACGAATGTAGTCCCCAGCGGAGTCGCCATCTCTTGTTCGGTACGGAAAAGAGATTTTGCCGTAAAATTTCCTTGAATCAGTTGAAAGATTACAACAAAACAATATTCCGACTACAAGGGAGGGAGGATGCTTGGATCTTCCCTTTGTTTAAGGCTGGGTTCTTCGTGTGGCGATGGAGAGTGAATCTTGTTCTCCGTTGACCAGATGACCGTCTGGACCGTCGGGGGTCTTCTCTTCGGCCGGTAGGGGAGTAACTCAGCTCCGGCTACCAAACTCTCAAAGAGGAGGTAGGCGAAGATAGGCTAGTACTCAGTAAGCCTGTTGAAGAATCTCTTCTCTCTCGGTCGTCGACGTCGGGCTTCTCTCTCTCGATGCCTTGATCTTCTGACCCTCTAGATTCAAAAATGCCGACCTTAATTGATCACTCGACCTTCTTCTCCCACTGAATCCAAATCTTCGACCCTTCGTTCATAGCTAACAGGGCTATTTATAGGGGTCTTAGGGGGTGATCGTGCCCCCTAAAAATGCGCCTGAATGAGGGCCGTTACCCGCGATACGCGCGGTAACTGACTCCCCACGATCTGGGCGGTTGCAACTGAGACGCGGATTTCAGACTAAACGCGCCTTGATGCTGAGACGCGGGCTTCAGGCCGGACGCGCCTTGGATGCTGAGACGCGGGCTTCAGGCCGACGCGTCTTGAAGTTGAGACGCGGGCTTCAGGCCGACGCGCTTTGATGTTTAAGACGCGGGCTTCAGGCCGACGCGTCTTGAAGTTGAGACGCGGGCTTCAGGCCGACGCGTCTTGAAGTTGAGACGCGGGCTTCAGGCCGACGCGTCTTGAAGTTGAGATGCGGGCTTCAATCCTTTGCGTCTTTGAGACTGCTTCTTTGGTGGCTTGCCTGGTTAGTCATTTTTAGACAGCCTACAATGGTCAGCAACGACATTTTCTACGCCTTTTTTATCTCGAATCTCAAGATCGAATTAAGGATCCAACGAATGAGTCGGGCCTTGGCATCCTTCTTCATCATGAGGTACCTAAGCGCAGAATGATCGGTGAAAATGGTGGTTTTGGACCCTAGTAGGTAGGGACGAAACTTCTCTAAGGCAAACACTACTGCCAAGAATTCCTTCCTAGTTGTAGTGTAGTTCAATTGAGCATCGTTAAGAGTCCTACTAGAGTAGTAAATCACATGCTGCTTGTTATCAATGCGTTGTCCTAGGACAGCGTCTATGGCAAAATCGGAAGCATCGCACATGATTTCGAACGGCTTAGACCAATCCGGTGCAGATATGATGGGGTGTAGAAATAAGCTCTCTCTTAAGCTTCTCCCAAGAATTCATGCATTCAGTATAGAAAGTGAATGACACATCCTTAGCTAACAGATTAGTCAAAGGTCTAGCAATTTTGCTAAAATCCTTGATAAATCTCCGGTAGAAACCAGCGTGTCCTAAGAAGGATCTAATATCCTTAACGCATTTGGGCATAGGAAGCTTAGCAATAACCTCTATTTGGCTCTATCCACTTCAATTCCTTTCTTGGAGATTTCATGACCCAAGACAATTCCATGTTTTACCATGAAGTGGCATTTCTCCCAGTTCAGTGTCAGATTTTTCTGAGCACAACGTTGGAGGACAAGTTCTAAATGGTGGAGACAGTGAGTGAATGAATCTCTATAGATGGAGAAATCATCCACAAAGATCTCTAAGAATCGTTCTACCATATCAGAGAAAAGACTCAACATGCAACGTTGAAACGTTGCTAGGGCATTGCATAAGCCGAAGGGCATTCGACGATAAGCAAATGTCCGAATGGACATGTAAACGTAGCCTTTTCTTGGTCCTCAGGAGCGATTGGGATCTGGTTATAGCCGAGTAACCGTCCAAGAAACAATAATACTCGTGACCCGCCAAACGTTCAAGCATTTGATCAATGAAGGAAAGTGGAAAATGGTCCTTACGAGTTGCAGCATTCAGCTTCCTATAGTCGATGCAAACTCGAATCTTCGTGGGAAGTCGAGTTTGAACCAACTCTTTGTTCTCATTTCCACTACGGTGAAACCGGATTTCTTTGGAACCGCGTGGACAGGACTGACCCATTGGCTATCAGAAATGGGATAAATTATCCCATTGTCTAAGAGTTTTATGATTTCAGCATGAACAGCCTCTTGCATTATAGGATTTAACCTATGTTGCGGGTCTCTTTTAGGTGTGGCGTCTTCATTGAGATGAATGCGATGTTGGACGATGGTCGGACTTAATCCCTTTATATCGATCATAGTCCACCCAATGGCTTCCGTATGTTTTCTTAGAATAGCTTTAAGATATTCTTCTTCCCCGTCATTTAAATGGGAGGCAATGATGACAGGAAAGGTCTCTTGTTCGCTTAGATAGGCGTACTTGAGATGCGCATGTAAGGCTTTCAATTCTAAGGAAGAGGAAGGCTCACTGGAAGGACTAGTCAAATCTGCTGGCTCCATTATCGGTGAAATAGGGTTCGAGGCCCAATTCACAGCAGAATCTACAACCTGATCAAGATAAAGTCGTCAGACTCTAACCCGAAGTCCCACTCTGTTTCTAATTCCAATTCTTCCCCATGTTCACTTGTCAAGTTCTCAATTAGGTTGACTTCAAATGTTTGGTCCTCGATATCACGGGGTTGTTTCCTAGATTGAAGACATTGACTTCTCTAGTCATGTCCCCAAAGGTTAACCTCATAGACCCATTCCTACAATTGATGTGGCATTAGCAGTAACAAGGAATGGTCGCCCTAAGATAACACGAGTTTGAGCCCTATGATTGGAGTTGGATACAGGTTGTGTCTCTAAAACTATGAAATCGACAGGGTAAATGAACTCTCCTACCCGGATCAGGACATCATAATCTCCCCTTTTGAAACTTTTACAGAACGGTCAGCCAGTTGGATGGTGACTCGAGTTGGACTAAGATCGCCCAACCCGAGTTGTTGATAAACTGAGAATGGAAGCAAGTTGATACTTGCCCCCAAGTCAAGAAGTGCACGACTAATCTCGGCTTGTCCTATGGTGCAGGCAATGGTGGGACTACCTGGATCCTTGTACTTGACAGGGATCGGACCCGAAAATAGCTCACTAATGTTAGGGCTAAGAAGACCTTTTTGGGACATTAGTCTTTCTCTTCTTGGTGCACATGTCCTCAAGAAACTTAGCGTAGGAAGGGACTTGTTGGATGGCATCAAGAAGTGACACATTTATCTTCACTTGGTTAAATATCTCAATTATCTTGTCCATGTGAGGATTTTGCTTGTTGTTTTCAGCCTATTAGGAAATGGTACTATAGGCTGGTGCACCTGGCTGGCTGACTTATCTTTTCAGATTCGTCAGAATTGGAAGGTTTTGGATTAGATGAGGTGGATGCTTGATTTTGGTTGTACTGAATGGGATTGGTTGGTGTTGACACTTGATTATCAACTCTCTTTCCTGACCTCAATGTATGAACAGCATTACATTGATCCTCAGCCAAATGAGCTTGTTGAGAATTCCTCAGATTGGTTATTGGCTAACTAGGCAGGGTACCCTTCTGTCTCTCATTCTGTGGGTTGGCTAGTTAACTCATTTGAACCTCTAACCTCTGGATAGTTTGCATGAGAGAGTCTTGGTTTTTCATAAATCTTTCATGTTTCTTTCAAAGTCAGTCATTCTCCTTTCTAGTTGAGGATTCTGGAAGGAGAATTGTGGAGCTTGGATGGGAAAGTTCTGGATAGTTTGAAAGTTAGGTGGACGGTTGGGAGAATTATTATAGAAATTGGAGAAGTTGGGTTGATGATTGGAAGAATTATTACCATTATGGAAGTGGCTAGCATGATTTGATCGTGAATGGTCAGGGTTATTTTGGCTCCATGAGAAATTAGGGTGATTTCTCCAGCCAGGATTGTACGTTGGTGCGTAAGAGTTGTTGTTCGGCCTTGAAAAGGCCGCATTCATCGGTTCATTGTAGGGTTGCTGAGCCTGAAACACAGGGCACTCCTCGAACATATGATTCATGGCTTGACAGTAAGTGCAGCCCAGAGTTGGAAATTGGTTTGGGCTGACTTGATTGACTGGACTTGGTTCCTTCGTTTCTAGAGCTTCCAGCCTTCTAGTTAGGTTAGCTAACTTAGCCTCATTAGCGATGGATGATTTGATAGAATGGAGACCTCCTTTTGAAGAGATGGAGTTAGGATTCCTAGAGGTCTCACTAGTGGGTTCCAGTCTTCTTAGCTAGATTTTCATACAAATCCCATCCTTCATTTCATCCTTCTGCAAGAAACCCCCTTGGCACATGCTTTCTAAAAGGGTTTGGTGGAATAGTCTAAACCGTTATAAAGAATTTGGCATTGTCGCCGTTTCTCTATTTCATGATGTGGACATTGGACAAGGAGATCTTTAAAGCGTTCAAAGTACCTCCAGAATGGTTCACTAGGTTCTTGCTTGAATTGCATGATCGTCTTCCTAATGAGAGCGATTTTATGAATTGGATAGAATTTCTTCAAGAAGACCTTGATGAAACCATCCCAGGATGTGATAGAACTGGCCGCTAAGCTGTAGAGCCACTTCTTTGCTAGGTCCTTAAGTGCGAAAGGGACAAACTCAACCTAATAGCATCGTCTACAAGGTGTAGGATTTCATCATTAGACATACTTCCTCAAATTCTCTTATGAAGAAGGAGGCATCTTCGGACTCTAAGCCATGAAACTTGGGGAGGTGTTGATGAATTAAGGCTTGAGCTCAAAATTGTATTCACAAACGATGGAAGTAGAATGCAAGATGGAAGTGAGGTTCTAATGGGTAGAACCTATCCTCAGTGATGTGATTGAGCCATTACCGGATCTGGTCTGGTTCAAACTTGGGTGGTGATGTGTGTTCTAGTCAACCTAGATGAATTAGGGTCTCTCGACCACACTTGCATACACAATCACAATCACAAACAAGTTTACCAACAGTCAACAATAGTAATCAACCAAGCCTAGTCTAAGGTAACCTTGACCTAGACAACTCCTAACTGGTTGATTGTCCACAGGAGGTAGAATGTAGACTTTGACCACAAGCTAATCAGCCAGGTCAGGGCAAGATTGGTGGGAGGTTATCCGTCAAAGACGTTCCTTAATTAAGTAACCACCAATCTTCGGGCTTTCGGCCCTCAATCCCCTTCTAGACACTGATTTGGCAGAAGTCAATTTCCAACACCTTCCCTCTTTAGGATAATCTCCTAGTGAGTTCGAGATGTCCTTAAGGCCAACGTCTATCAGATTTTACGTAGGCTTAGGTTTGTGAGTGCTTGGAATCTGATTTTTGGGCCAAGGAAGGGTGATTAAATCCCCACCTTATCTTGTTTTTGGGTGTTGCCCTTAAAATCAATTTGTGCAAGTGTACAAGATAAATAAGATTCACTCAAAGCGATATAAATCAACAAGAAATGAGTCCTATTCTGAATGCAATGCGTATGTACTTGCTCCAGCACTCTTCAACAGTAAAGTAAATGAATTGAAAAGACTCGTGCTAAAATGCAAACGTTCTAACAATTTTTTAAACTTTCAAGAAGTGTTTTACTGTTGGCTTAAAACAGGGATGGTGGATAGCAGAAATATCACACATATAACATACAAAAACTTAAATTTGCGAGCAATATGTCGTGCAAAAAAGAGTTTTTAGTAGTCGAATGAATTTTCAGTTTCTGCAACGCAATTTCTTGAAATTCTGTTTCCTACTTTCGAGAGTAGGGGCACAGAATTTGCAAGTCTTCTCTTGCAAAGCTAGAATGCTAGATCTGAATCTTCAAGTCCTGAAACAACACACAAAACTTGTTAAAAAAACAACTACACCGTTCCCTCCCGGCAACGGCGCCAAAAATTGATTGCTAAAATGAAAGAACAATCAAAGAGTTTAAGAATTTACGTGTATCTTGTGGCTAACGGGTCGGTCCACGAGGAGGAATGCGATGGAAGCTTTTGGTGAATCGTTTAAAAATAAAGAATGTGTTCATTTTAATGAAAAGAGAATGGAAAGAAAGAGATGATTAAAGAGAAATTGCAACTTAGAAAGGCTTTGGAGAAGGTGATTTAAAAAAGTCGAAGATTGTTTTGTTGATTATAATAAGGAAGAAAATCTGGGCTCACTATCTCACTACTCATTGTTCATTCTTCTATTAACATCTAAGGGCCTCAAAGTGATCATAGGCAAAACTTAAAGTTGATTTTTAGAAAGTTTGAAGTAAAGCACATAAGATAGTTGGAAGAGTTCACTTTTCTTGAAAAACGTTTAGAAATGAATATTAAATCATCAAGCGCGAAGAGGCAATAATGAAGTAAAAAAACAGTCAAGAAACGTTCATGAAAGAAGTGAGAGTTTAACAATCCAAACCCATCCACATATGCCTTCAAGAACACTTTCAAAAAGAAAAGCTTAAGTAAGGCATACAAAATGATTCATTGGGTCTTTTTCTTTTAAAAACGGAAGAAAGAGAAGAGACGAGAGAGAGTTACAATAGCAAGCCCAGAAAACCGTTTAGTTGCCCATGGAAAACGAAGAAGAAAGCATAGAAATAATGCAAACCATACCGTACTACAAGTGGAAGGAAACGCTGTCAACTCTGTATTGATGTCACTTCAATCTTCAAGTACAAGCCCTCAATTCCTCTCTCTCACAGTTTTGATACTGGAACAAATTAAAAAACAAGAATACAACTTTTGTGCTAGCTAACAAAGAACCTAAATCCTTAGAAAATAAACACAAATTCTAAACCTAGTCTTCGCTCCATTTTTCTTTGCTGAACCAGTATTTATAGGGAAAAAACCATAAGGGGAGGATCCGGGAAGATTGGGGGAGCAAACGCTCCCCAACTGACACTAGATGGCCGCAGAAAACGCGGCTAGGGCCGCGTTTCCGCGGCCCTGGTGTGGGCAGTGGCCACACCAATGCTAGAAGTCCCTGGTTGGTGATTGCTCGTATCTTCTTCTGGGTTTCTTGTTTCTGCTCCAAAAGTTGACGAAACAACCTTTAATTGTGTGGCCTCAACCGCTTGATTCAGGGAGGATCTTTCTCAACCTCTTGATATGCCAAGATTTTACCCTGATTTCTTCATTTCGAATTTATTCTGAATTAAATCAGAATTTGGTGGGCTTTGGGCTTGTTTCTCTTTCTTTCTTTTAGCACTTGGGCCTACATTTAACAAAGAAAGAAAGACTTATTAATAGGATTTATTAGCTAAAAAATATGGTAAGGTGACAATGTAAATGCCATATAATGTGACTAATCATTACCTCTACACTTAGAGGGATAAGACACTAAGCCAAACAACCACAATCACCTCTACACTTAGAGGGATACAACACAACCTCCACAATCACCTCTACACAAGAAGGATAACAATAAACCCAAAAAAAGAAGGTTACAATACTGGTGGTCTCACTAAACACAAACCAATTTTCTCATAAAAATAAGATCCTATAGATAGGGTAGATATGATAGCTTAAGTGTGAGAAAACAAAGAGTTTGAAAAACAAATCACAAAGAAAAACTCTTGGGAAAAAACTCTAGATAGAAATATAAGTGAAGATCAAAACCAATTCCAAAGATTCTCTTTTGTTTGATTTTCCAACCCTTTAAACAAATAAAGATAAAATCTTTTAGCCAAAAACTCTTGAAAACTTCTTGCTAAAACATTAGAAGATGGGAAAATTTGTTCTTAAAATTCTTAATCAAAACAGCCTAAAGGGATGGGTATTTAACCCATTCTAAAATCTAGCCGTGGGGGCAAGGACAGCAGAAAGTTCTGCTGTCGGTCGACCGGCCAACGGTCGGATTTCCGACCGTTGTGCCACCGGTCGGATTTCTGACCGTTGTGCCACCTGTCGACCGGCCACAGCAACAGTCGACCGCCCAGTCGACCGGCCCCCACAAGAGAAAGGGGGGGTTCTTTAGTCGGTCGATCGCGCGGTCGACCGGCCGAGTTGGCTGGCTATATGCACGTTCTCGTGCACATCGGTCGACCATACTGGTGACCGACCACTGGTCTGGTCGACCGGTCCGGTCGACCGCCAGTTGATCTGGTTGGGACTTTGGGGTATTGAAACCTTTCTTATTTCAATTAAATCCCATAAATCACGTAAATTCTACAAAATAAGTTCTTATAAGATCTTTGAATACCAAACACGTGTGTGATCAAAAACACACATATACAAACTATTTGAACCATTTTTTGATATTAAAATTGACTTTAAAACAAAAATCGTATTTTCCAAAAACCAAACTTTGAAATAGAAACCGTTTTTCTCCAAAAATCATGTAAATACAAAAACATGATATTGAAAAAAAATTTGAAACACTTGTATATGGATAGAATCTAATATACATATAAGATATATATATCTAGTTTTGATATGAAACCAAAACCGGACCACCAAAACTAAAACCAATAAACTGAAACTTGTGTGTGTATGTGAACTTGAGCATATCAGCACTATCTACCTTTACACAAGATCTAAACAATCTTAAGCTAAACAAACCGAGGTCTTCTTGTAGAACTCCTTCTCCAAGTCGACTCGATCCAACACGATCCAATGAGCTTAACTCCAACCGAGTGCTAGATGCGATCTTGACATGCGAGCTCTGAATCTACATGTGAAAGCTCAAAATTGCTTTGTTGAAGCTAAACACCTACTAATATCTTGGTCAATAACTGAAACTATTTAAACACAAGATTATTAGTAAACTATAACTAAATGAGTTAATCATCATCAAAACTAGAGTGATAGGCCTCTGGGCCAACACAATATCCCCCTTTTTGATGATGACAAAATTCATGGAGTTATATATGCATGGATTAAAGTTAAGCTTCATAGAATCTCCCCCTTAACTCATGCATAGCAATAAATAATAAAGATATTCAATGAATGCATAAACCAAACAACACATATATGCATAAATGAGGAAATAAACATAAATAAAACTTTCCAAATTTTTTTTTCCTTTTGCATAAACAAAACATATATGCATTAAAACAAGAAAATAAACATGCATATATGAAAACTCTCAAAATTCTTCTCCCTTTGTATAAAAAAAAGGAAATGAAATAAACATATATGCATTAAATAAGAAAATAAAACATGCATATATAGAACTCTAAAATTCCTCTCCCCCTTTGTCAAATCATCAACAAAGAGGCAAAAATAAATCAAACAATAAAGATATATATGCGTATACATTCATGAAGATGAGAGACGTAAAGTTCACCTCCATGCATACATGCATTACATGAAAAAGAGGAGAAAACCCTAATCACATAACGCATAATATACAATGTATAAAAGGAGATGTGAAGCTCGCTCTACACACGTGTAAGACATAGAGAAGAGATATCAAGCTCCTCAATATGAGATACACAAACATGAATCATATATATAGAGAAGATGTTAAGCTCCTTTGCATATAAGCAATACATATCAAACAATACCAATTAAAAAATATACCAATTATGATAAATGTATATATCAAAACATTATGATACCAATTTATAATACCAATAGAAATCAACAAAAATTTTAAGATACAAAAGATACATTGAAAATATCTCTTGTAAATTTTTGATACCAATGGAAAATGAAACATTGTTCGTTTTTGATACTAATTGAAAAATATATATATTGTAAGTATTGATACCAATTGAAAGTAAAAACCAATTGAAAATACAAAAAATTTTTAGAAATACAAATCATTTTGCAATAAAGATACCAAATAGAGAATAATACCAATTAAGATTATTGATACAATATTAAAAATGTTAGCACATACCAAAACAAAGTATATTTCATCATAAACAATGGGAGTAAGATACCAATTAAAAATAAAAACGATTGAAGTATAAATAAAATTTTTCCCCTTTATGAAATACTAATAAAAAATAATGCATAAGCTTGTATAAGATACCAATTGAAAAATAATTGTCAGTAAGGAGTAAATCAAGCTTAGCATAACCATAATTTGTGTTTTAAGATGTAAAGATATTATAAGCACAACCAAATCATATATAAATATATGAAATGTAAATACCAATCGAAATTGATACTATTGAAGTTTAAAGCATACATATATAAAAAAACATAAATATGAGTATACAAACTTAAAAATATCAATTGTGATACCAATTGAAAATACAATGAGGATCAAGTGTATAACGCATACTACCTCCCTATTCATGCACATATTAAAAAGATTTCAATTTGAGCATATAAGGCATGATCGCCCATCCTGCCACCTTAGAAGGAAGGGTTTCAAAAGTAGGATTGAAAATAATTTTAAATAATTGAAAAACTCTTCCAAAAATGAAGAAATACTCAACTAGTTTTATGATAATCTTGAAAACTAGTACGAAGTCCTTCAAGTAAGGAATAAAAACATGAATGAATTCGTGAAAACATGAAAATCACACGATCATCGATACTCAATAGCAATAAAGCTCATATAGTCTCATGAAATAAAAATTCATGAGTAAACATCAAATAAAGTGAGTGTACAAGAATTATGTGAATAATATAATCATGAAAATAGGCAATTGAGTTCAATATGAAATTCCTTACCAAAAACATGAAAATCATCAAAACTAAATATACTTCAAGATATATGTATGTTTAGTTAAAACTAAAAGTATACATACATATCCGAACACAAATGAGTCCATAATAGAATTGAATGAAAAGTAAGTGACTCAAGGGTATACATGTAATCTAAAGTTTAAACAAAATTAACACATACATGAAGCTAAACACGTTATCATAAAATATGTCAAAATAGGGAATACAAGTCAAAATGCACGAATCATCAAAACTAGACTATACTTGTACATCTAATGGGTACAAATGAGCAACATAGCACAATATATAATAATCAAATGTGGCTCACTAGTTGTACGAGTATATAAACAAGTTTTAATGAAAAACTACATCTAAACATGTAATCAGAACATGAAGCATAAATGAAAACATAAACCAATATGATTATAAGTAAATGCACATGTCTTAGAGTAATGATATATACAATAGTTAAACTATAGTGAGAACACAAAATATGGATCCATATGAACATAGGTGTATCTCAATTACTATATATGTTTGTCATAAGTCTAAATAACATGGCATTTAATAACAATCATGAAAAGCTAAAACATGCTAAAAATCAATCAGTGAAAGCATGTCAACTAATAAGGAGTTAGAGATAGTTACCAAAACTATTAAGGCTAATCTTTAGATCTCCAAACCATGGTGGTTCTCCACCAAATTTCTTGATAGCGATGTATCAATAGGGTATGTCCATCTAGCACAAAAGCATCCACCATCAAGGCATCAAGGCACCAATGCCCTCAGTCAAGTGAAAGTCCACACCTACATCAAATAAAATAGGAGTGAATTTTGGCACCCATACTCTATTGGGTCCATGGGGGTTAGCACCTTTCCTAACCCAAATAAATTTATTTGCAAAAATTGAAGTATGTATCTATCATAAAAAATTTTGCAAGGTGGCCCTTACGTCCATAATGTGTACAAGTGTACACATGAGCATACATAGTGTTATGTGTATGAACGTGAGAGGCATGCGTATGCCATGGTGTGTGCATGTATATGTGGAAACTTATTTCTTGCGAAATATGGATTCTAACCATGTGGGGTCATGGCACATGGCTCAAAGTGGAGCCTAAACAATCAACTCTCTTCTTTAAAGCACATATATTATTTTCTATAATAGAAGAAGACGTGAAGCATGCAATAGGTGCACTAGATGGTGAAGCTATAGTAGCATGACAAACATGTGAATTTAAATCATTTTTCAAAGATTTATTTTCATTGAAAATCAAATCCAATTATTTGAAATAGAAATAATTTGCTTTTCAAAGAATCATCTTCCTTAAAAACAATATCAAGTTTGAAGATAAAATCACATTATTCTTCAAAAAATCATTACAATCATTTTTATTTTTCAAAATTTTGTTTTCATTTAGAGCAAGTTCAAGTGGGATTCAATAACTCCCTCTTATTTAAAATCTCATCCCTCTCTTGAAAAATAATATCAAGTTAGAAGATAAATTTTATTTTGTTCCTTTAATCCAAAGCTTTTCTTTTTCAAAACTTTATATTTTTCAAGCAATTTTTCACATACAATAGATAGTTTTTTATTTAATGCATTAACATCAACATAATCATTACAAGAAGAAGTAGCACTATTATCTAGTTGAGTATCCAAGTTTACCTCAAGGGAGTCATTCCTTGGGCCATGTAGCAAGCTTGTTCAGATTCATCCTCATTAGATTCCTTCTCCATAATGTTTGTCGTTTTAAGCTTTGGAGAGGTCAAAGTGTTCCACACTGTAAAAGCGGAATCACAACAATAGATAAGTGTTCTTTTCTAAGAGTGCATCTAAGTGCCTCTAGGGCTTGTGCATTGGCCTCTATAAACTCTTGGGAAAAAAACTCTAGATAGAAATATAAGTGAAGATGAAAACCAATTCCCAAAGACTCTCTTTTCTTTGATTTTTTCAACCCTTTAAAACAAATAAAGATAAAATCTTTTAGCCCAAAAAACTCTTGAAAATTTCTTGCTAAAACACTTAAGAAGATGGGAAAATTGTCTTAAAATTCTTAATCAAAACAGCCCAAAGGGATAGGATTTATAACCCATTCCAAAAACTAGCCATTGGGCCAAGGACAGTAGAAAGTTCTGTTGAGTCGACCGCCCAGTCGACCGGCCACGGTCAAAATTTTTGACCGTTGTGCCAACGGTCAACCGCTCAGTCGATCGGCCACAGCCAATGGTCGACCGCCTGGTCGACCGACCCCCACCCAAGAGTGGGTGCTTTCAGTCGGTCGACCGCGCGGTGATTGGCCAGTTGGCTAGACATGTGCACGTCCTCGTGCACATCGGTTGACCATTCCGGTCGACCGACCAACAGTCGACCGCCAGTTGATCTGGCTGGGACTTTGGGTATTAAAAACTTGTCTTTTTAATTTCAATTAAATCCCATAAAATCACATAAATTCTACAAAAATAAGTTCTTATAAGATCTTTGAATACCAAACATGGGTGATCAAAAATCAACACATATTACAAACTATTTGAACCATTTTGTGATATTGAAATTTGGCCTTTAAACAAAAATCGTATTTTTCAAAAAACCAAACTTTGAAATGGAAAATCGTTTTCTCCAAAACTCATGTAAATACAAAAAAATTATCGAACGAAACACATTGAAGCACATGTATATGGATAGATCCAATATACATATAAGATATATGTCTATATATGTCTATGTTTTGATATTAAAACCAAAACCAATTAAACCAAAAACCAAAACCAATAAACTGAAACTTGTGTGTGTATGTGAACTTGACCATATCAACACATCTACCTTTACACAAGATCAAAACATCTCTTAAAACTAAACAAACCGAGGTCTTCTTATAGAACTCCTTCTCCAAGTCGACTCGATCCAAACATGATCCATGTGCTTGACTCTAACCGAGTGCTAGATGCGATCTTGAAGCGCGAACTCTTGAATCTACATGTGTGAAAGCTCCCAAAACTCTTCTGTTGAAGCTAAATACCTACTAATATCTTGATCAATCACTGTGAAACTATTTAAACACAAGTATTAGTAAACTATAACTACATGAGTGATCATCATCAAAACTAGAGTGATGGGCCTCTGGGCTAACAAGTATACTATCTTTTTGACCAACTCTGTAACGCCCCAATCCTGTGCGGGTACGGAGACGTTACTGCGACAGTCTATACGCAGGGCAAAAAATCCTCACGTATATATGCTAAGCATCAGTACAGGTAAGAATCAGAGTACGAAAGTATATGGTGCTTATACATTCCAACATATGAGTATAATTACAAAAGTTATCACCAGATGTGACACAATAACATGAATATTACATCACTGATATGGCGTAATTGCGAGAATATAAAAGAGATATTCAAGAGTGTGAACAGTTACAAATGGAGGCTCAGAGTCATAAAATGAAAACTCTAGCAGGGGGCCTGAAAAGATAGAGCTCTGGACGGTCTGCTGGAGATCGACGCTACCGCTGCGTCACTCTGATCAGCCAACTGGGAGAATCCACACGCTCCAAGCTCCAAGACCTGGACATGAGGATCCAGAGGAGTCAGAACTCCCCGGCGAGTGGTGATGCTAAGGCCAAGTGGCATGCTGAGATGAAGATAAGCACATGTGTATCGATAAATCCGAATCATAAACTTGCATTGAAACGTGTCGTGAGCACAAGCATGCAGGAGCAAGTAGATATACAGTAAATGATATCAAGTAGGGAAGACTCATAGTATGATAAGATAAGAGCAGGGAGACAGGTGGAATAAAATATAAGTGGAAAGACAGGATATGAATATGTATAGTATAATAATCATAAAACCGAAAATCGAAGTAAAACCCGGGATACAGCAAACATGGCAAAACATACAACGGATCCATAGCTGACATCTTTTTATTATATTATTACTCGTCTTACGCAGATGTCTAGATATGTTAACTAGCGTCCCAACCACATATATCCACATCTGAGTAAAGCAAGATTGTTATTGGAAACAACGGGGATATCAACGAAAGAATGTTTATAGTGGGTCTATTGACATGCCTGGGACCACGGTCCAGGACGTTCCATTGCTAATATATGGAACTGACGCAAGGCCTACAGAGGGTCTTATAGAATGCCCTTATCAAGATGGTACCAGGAAGGAGGAGCCAGCACTCCCTGGTCGCCTGGAGGCGCACAGGTCAGACCGGAAGTTTAGTTGCATAACATACCTAGTACCACTGTAAACACGAACACATATTGATAGCCACAAGTTTTCGTCGACCCGATGCAAGTTGTTCCTTTTTATGATTTATTATGTAATTATCAATTTACAGGAATAGCAGGTGCAAGGACATGATCATGAATCAGAAGTACATGAGTACTGTAGATTCAGGTCACTGTATATATAATACAGGATAACAAGTACAAGATTCAAGTCACCATACGCAATACAGGATAACAAGTATAGTTATCTCATAAATGTGATAATCACAGGTCAAGTATTAATATGTCAGGAGGCAGGTGATAAGTCATTTCATAGTAAGAAGCAAGTGTCAAGTAGTAGCATGTAGGGTGTCAGGTGGTATATGACATGAGGGTGACAATCAGGCAGGTGACAAGAGACAGCATAGCATATGCAAGAACATCAAGCCAAAACATGTCAAGCGATATAGGAAAACCGTACTGATACAAAGGATCGGTACAAATGCCGAAAAAATCATGCATTTTCAGGAAAAACAGTATAAGGAAGATTTTAAATCTTCACAACATTAATAGAAGAATCGGTAAAATAGCAGACAAGTAATCAGTCAGAGCGAATATCCAAGCGGAGCTAAGCGGGGCTGGAGCGAAGCTAGTGTACAACACTAAATACTATCACTCGCTCGGCGAGGTTACTGCTCGCAGCGTAGCTAGACTCACGTCTCGCAGTATGCATATGAACGCTTATTCTGTGTCACGGTGAAGCCAAGCTCACGGTGGGTGGCAGGGTAACGACGCTCGAATGGAGCAAGCGCGGTAAAGTGTTGACACTAAGTCCGCCCACCAGGCGTAGCATAGAGAAAGTCCAGCGGACTTTAAACCTCAAAGGTGTATTTAGAGGTTAGGCCCAAAGGTAAAGGTACCTGCAGAGGTGTTAGTTCCAAACAGCACAAATCGTGAATAATACAAGTCGACCTGATGAAATGGGTAAGT